>VZRM01000703.1:51523-76494 GCA_013397955.1 Grantiella picta
GGAGAGCGGCTGCGGCCGCCGCCCCGGGGCCGGTGCCGGCTGTCTGGGCTGAGCGGGAGCCGCGGCGCTCGGCGGGGAAGTGCCGGCGCTCGCCCCAGCGGGACGGGACGAGGCGGGGCGGGGCGAGACACGACACGGCGCGGGGTCCGGTCCGGTCCGGTCCGGTCCCGCCGAGACGGGCAGCCCCCGTGGCCGGCTCGATTCAGAGCGGTCAGAGCGGAGACCTGGTAAAAGTGCACTAACATAGCTTTCAGGGACTTGCCCCCGTGTCTCTTAATCTTCACCATCACGCTATGAAATAATGGAAAACGGGGGTTTTTTGAGACTGGCCGAACAGATTAGAGCAGCCACTGACTGCCAACTCACTGCATGGGGAACGGCGTTATTACGCAGGGAATAAAAAGAAGTATAAGTGTTGAACATCAAACAGCTGCTGATTATATATATTACTGGTTTATGTGTTTCCTTAAAGCGTTTTTGTGGCTTCGGGCTTTGAGCTCGGGCTGGTTGAACTGTGAGCAGCGGGGCAGCCCGGCTGAAGCTCAGCCATCCGAGGCCCATGGTCGGCTGTTCGGGCAGTAATGTCAGAATGTAAAAAGGGAAGGCTTGGCTTTGTTCCTTTCTTTTACTTAAAAGTTAATGATGGAATTATATGAGCTAAACTCCAAATACAGTCATCTTTTGAAAACAAAAATGTAGCTCAGGTCTTCTACTAGCGTAAAAAGGAATAAAAATTTGAACTCATGATAGTGTTGGTGTAGCTTTTCTGTCTAGACAAACTCTATGTATTGTGCGGGTGGATTCTTTTTAAAAACAGATCACACGATGTATTTTCTTGAGCAGTTCATCAGTTTTGCCAGAAACAATCTGATCATCTCTCATAAAGGCATTTTTGCCTGGGAATTTCCAGAGGCATATGTGGATTAATATTACCAGAAAAAAAGAAAAAAGTACCTTTTTCTTGAACTTTGTAGGTGCATTCCTGATAGGGCAGATATGTTCCCATCTTATGTTTTTCCCATTTTCCCCTTGCTGAACAATGCTAGGGGCCACAAAGCAGGATAAAACCAAAATAATAATAATAATAAATTACCCTAATCCGAGTCAAATAGTGTTTTCCTCTGCCATATATCAGCTTAATTGAACTGTCCATCACTTAGTCATGTACTCTGGGTGCACAGGTCCACTACCAAAGGCAGCATGTTTACACCACGGCAGTAGACTAACACATTGTGTTTCACAGAAATGCAATGACTGCTAATTTAAAATAGAAAAGAATTTGAGTGAAGGTGAAGAAAATCTTCCGTCAGACCATTATGGTCAAACAGTAATTGCAAGCTGTTGCTAACAATGACAATTCATATTGGTGGACTTGTTCCAGCTCTCGGGACTTCTGTATGACTTGTGCTTTTAAAAAGATTATTCTTTGCTTATGTTGATGTCCTGTGGTTTTCTTTATATGATTCAGTGTTTCATGGTATGGTAAAGGAGATTACTTAATCAGACATAACATGACCCAACAATGAAAGTTTTTACAGCTTTTAAGAAATTATAGTATGATTTTATATTTCCCTTACAAAATTCTTACAGTTTCCTCTTTCCATGGCTTTTCCTTACAGCTGTCTTACCAAGTAGAAAAATGCAGTAATTACAAACCTGATTATCCACTGTTTTCTTTTTTTCATGAGAACAAAGTCTTTCATTCAAACTTACCAGCAAGGCAATGCTGACTATAGGCACATGTATTATTTGGCTGTGTGGCCTTTAAAAAAGGTCATATGGGAGAGATGAGGTTATGTTTTCCAGATGCAAGAATGAGGTGGATTTACCATTCAGAGATCTGAAAGGTTCTTGAAACTAGTAAGAGAGATCGGACCATGAGAAGTCAAATATTAGGTATCACATTATGCATGCAGGTATCATGTAAGGCTACTTTCTCTCACTTCAAAGTGCATATAGTAATTTGTTTGGTGCCAAGCCAAAAGGAGACACATACTATTTCAGCAGGCTAGATTTTTTAAGTAGAGTCTAACTTGGATGAGCAAGTTTTTAGTGGCCTGTAAATAGGCAAGGGTTGAGAACCACTGCAACAGTAAGTGTGAATTTCTACAGAGCTGCTCCATTTAGGGAAGCATGTTTAGCTGTGATACTTAGCTTTATTCAGCAATACAGTCTGTGTTATTCTTTGGTAACAGTGTTCAGCTTAAGTGCTTCATGTGGCAGATTAATTCTTCATGGACGGGAATCAAAAATAAGGGTGACAGTGGACTAAGGGTATTTTTTTTTTAAGAGATACTGTCTTCATAACACAGTGTTTCTTGAGAAGCATCTTGTAGTCACACTTCATATTAATTCCCATCTTTTTTTTTTAGTCTTTCTTGATGCATATATAACTTGAATTTATGGAAGAAAGTTATGTTAAGATGACAGTTGTGCAGTGATACACTTTTATCATCTTCCTATTAGCAAGTGTAGGAATCTCAACACAAATTGCAAGTTCTATCTGAACAGAGTAGGGAATCTGCCTTTGAGATTCTTCCTTGTTTTTCCCCCCAGTGGATGGTTCTTACTTGTTTGTACTGTTTTTTTTACTGTCTCTAGATTTTTTTCTGCTACCTCATTTTTCTGGAAAGAGTAAGATAGATGGAACGACCTGATTCTTTGAACAACTAGAGATGATTCCAGTGTTATAGGTGAGTATTGCATTTACTCAATTGTAACAGTAAGTTGTGCTACAAGGAATGTGATTTTATCGCACAAGGGTACAGAGTCTTCCTTACACTGGAAATTTCATCCCTTTTTTGTGTTGTATTACACATCTTGTAAGGGCTTCTTTCTGGCAAGTGTGCATAAGCAGGAATGACCTTGCTCTTGTGGGCTTCACATGCTAGTGGTTGGTCCATTTTAATGTGATTTCATCACTTTTGCTCTTTATTAAAGCATGCTTTATAGAAGACTGTCAGCAATACTGTAAAGTTCAATTTTGATCTTTTCAAAATGCAATAAAAGCCTTTGGGTCTTTTAATCATTATAGGAAAAACAGGAAAATTGATACTCAGTATGTTCAGGAAAATACTGCTTTATAGAAATTCTTATGAATAAAGGCCCAACAAATGCACAATCAAATCTCATTACTCCAATAATACTGACTGGCTTTTACGTTATTTCATTTTTTAGCAGGAAGGTAGTAAGACTGTTCTAAGCGAAAGTCATTTTCAAAGGGAATAGCTTTGACATTTGCACAAAGCAAAAGGATAAAAGAATGTTGAAAACTTGAATACATGCAAGAATCTAGCTTTATCTGAACTCTCTGTAGAGTAAAATACTGCTGAAAAATTAGTGCTAAGGGTGACAAAAGCAATCCAATTGATTTGGAAATACTAGGTTTTACTAAAGTGAAAAAATCTGCTTTCTTGACTGTGAGATCTCTCTGCTTTGGGAATGTTGATAAAGAAACACAGTCCTTTCGAATTTACTCATGTGGTACAAATAAAGAAGAGAGATGGTCTTTCTCCCTGTTCACATCATGATCAGTCACATTGTTTACCTCCTCAGTCAATCCATATCCTTGGTAGTAACTTCCACCATACGTGACATCAACACTTTTCTGAGCTTAAAAAATTAGTAGAACTGCTAAGGTTCCTCAGAAATTACTTTCTGAACAGACTTTGTGTTTTCACTGCTTTACAGTAGTTCAAAATCTGGGAGCTCCACCTACCAAAATAGCCAACCTCCTCCAGATTGTCAGAATTTTTAGACTTGACCTGCATCCTTTCTGCAGTGGTCATGAAAGTTGAAAGGAATTTGAAACAAATGCCAAAATGTACTCCAAAGAGAAGGAATTGAAAAGGTTGATCAGTATGGGATATATCTTTATTCCCATGTAACTGCAAGGTAGAATGACTAATAATCAAGCAGGGCTGCTGATTATTAATTATGTTTTATGGACTTTGCTGGCATTTTTCCAGAGGGCCAATTTCTGTAAAGTTGAATATTGATTTCAATCTGTTGAGAGGAATACTTTGCCAGTTAATTACCTCTTCTGGCAGTTCTAAGAGCAACTGATGCTAAAAATCCTGATTTCTTCCATAACAACAGGATATATTTCAAAGAAAATTTTTTGAGTAGTAAGTTGGATTCTTCCAACAGCATCCGTCAGATTTTCAGAGTTAATGGAAAACTGTTAGTAAAATTCTACAGAATGTTTTTGTAAAACAGTGAAATTTAAGGTAGAGTGAGTACTGGCTTAATTTCTTTGAAAATGGGTGTGGATAAACTTGTCTTACTACCTTAGCTGATGCTTTTGTCAAAATAGCAAATATACATAGTTTTGACTCTAATAGGGGACAGTGATGATATGATCTGTCCAGAACAGATTTGAGTTGGAAGTGTTCGGTGGAAGTAGTATCATTCATTGCAAACAAAAAAGTTCACACCATTCTTGGACTTACTGTAGCCTCAATCTCAGAGCCAGCAGAACTTGCCAAAATCAGGCTAAAGTATAGCCTTAAAAGAGATTAAATATTCACAGCACTTGGCTGTGTCATATGATACACATGCATAGTGTAGAGTAAGACAAGACTCAAGTCCATAGAGGTTTACTAACCTGAACTGTAAAGAATACAAATAGTCATATGGCTGAATTAGCAAATTAGTTAAAAGTTTACAAATAGTGTGTATGTGGTGAGGAGATGTAGGAGAAGCTCACAGGAAGATGAGATTTTTATCAGTGGTTTTGATGATTGCATTGTTTGAAAGCAAGTTCTTGCCTGTTACCAGAGTAAACATTTTGTGTTGACTTTTGCACAAATAAGCTATTAGCCTAACAGTTGCTGTGAAGCATTATATGTTGGTTATTCATTAGTCTGGTTATGCATTTGTCTGGTAGATATTCTAAAATATGTTCTAATATTCTAAAAAGAAATACTTCTGAGTATTAAATGATCACTTCATCCTTGCCAGAGATGAAATCAGAGTTTAAATCTTGCTCTTTTACATGCAGTATGGGAAATTATATTTTTGGATGTAAATGTAGTCACAAGCCCTTGCATTCAAATGATAATTAAGAGCATTAAGTAGGTAGGGCATTTCCTGATGTTATCATAACTTGATATGGCTTGGCAAGATCTTCACCAAGCACTGTAGCATTTTAAATTTGGAAGTATTTTTCAAGGAAATAAAAGTAATTAACTGAAATTAGTCTATGAGCTTATAAACATGTGAGCAAATCAAGTGATAGGTAATAGAACTTCGCTTTGTACTTCCTCTCACTTCCTGACAGATTTTGTAGTTAACAAATACAAACTGAAGTTACACCATTGCGTAAGAAGTTTTCTGATGGTTGAACCAAAGAACAATTGTACTTAAACCAGATTAAGTGATAGTTTCATTATATATTTGAACATTATTGTTTGAAAACTTATGAGCTCAATGAATGAAAAATAATTTTTACAAATACTGAAAGCTAAGTAGCAATTTTTTAGAACTTTGAACTAGTGGAGAAAATAGATGGACAAATTATTGCCGGCCATATCAATCTGAGGAGAGCTGCATACACATAGTTTTGTATTTCTGTTAAGAAATGTCCAGAGTTCATATGAGAGAATAGAAAAAACACATGATAAGCAAATAATTAATGTTTTTTATCAATTATGCTTTCTCCTTCTGACAGTTTAGTAATCTGGATTCAAGACTTTTCCCTTTTTTGAGCATGCTACTTCAGTAGTGGGCTTTGTGCCCCTGTGAGAGCCAGCAGTATCTTGTGTTCTTCCTGGCACTTTATTTATATTGCTGGTATCTAGTTCTTGATCTTTGTGCAGAACAGGAAACATTTAAGGATTCCTTTAAAAATAGGGGTAAGGCAACAAAGATGGCGTCAGTATGCTATTTAGGGCAGCTGAACTCTGCAAGTACTTCAGTGATTTAAAGCTTTAATAGATGGTCAGATTTCTGCCATTGTTGCCTCTGTCCTTAAGCTCATTTCCGTTTTACACAACCATGGAAGGGTAGGAACTCAAAGCAGTGTTTGAACAATCAGTCACCTATTGCGTTGATTGTTGTTCTACTTTGCTTATAAATCCTGGGCTTAGGCAATATGTACCCACCCAGGCTAAAGCAGTTGTATATACTCAGAAGCAAAAGATAGGCAACTTGTGAGTCTGTAAATTCCCCAAGCAAGTTGAGTTTATGTCTTGTGGTTTAGTCAGTTCCTCCCTAATAATATTTCCGTCTATTTGCCAATTTCAGTCAAACTCTGACAGAACAGAGCCCTTGTTGTGTTTAAACTCCTGAAAGGTTTTGAAAATACAGGTAGGTAGGGAAGGCTAAATAAGTAATATTACTTGACCTGCCAGCTGATGAGCGTGTCTGTTCTCGGTCTGAATATGACAAAGAATTTGCTTGTCCTGCCTGTTCTGGTACTTAGTAAGGAGGGATATGCGTGCATGTGGGGTAAGGGAGACTATGTGAGATGAAACATGCAGAAGAACTGCTGTCATTATCAGAAGAGCTTGTAAAATAAATAATATTGGGGAATCTGCGATTACTTTCACACAAAACTGTGGAGACAGAATAAAGAACCTGAGAAACCAGTGTTCCGATTATGGTTAGGTATACACGGTGACTTGATGCATAGCTTAACCTGAGATTTAATAGTATCGAAGTGTAGAATTAAAAGATATTTTTCCTTACGTGTCTCAGATACATAGTATTTTAAGCAACATTGATCCAGGCAGAGGACTAGTTTTGTTTTAGAGTGAAGAGGGTAGTTGAATATACTGTGGTTTGTTCTGCATGTTTTTTCCTGATAATACTTCTTCAGCCAAATCACTAGCAAAATCAATGGAAACCTTTAATTAACGTCTCCGATTTAATTATCTTGCTTTTGCAACATTCTGAAGCTTATTGTAACATGAAAAATCTATCACCAAGTTACAATGCTTGTAATAAAAGCAAGTAATACAAGGCATTTTATTGTGTATTTATACACATATATGTATAATCCAAATTAAAAATCTCAGGGACCACTTGGTTATGAATACTGCTGTCTGGTATTGATCTCTCATTTCAGTGCTTTGTTTCAAATTTATGGCTACTGCTGTAAATGTAATTTTTTTATGGAGAAATACAATAGAAGAGTTAGATTTTCTACTGTACAAGATAATACCTTCTAGTAGTGGTTGGGGGTTTCTAGCACAGGAAGGACATTGACCTGTTGGAGCAAGTCCAGAGTCAGGCCACCAGGATGATCAGAGGGATAGAGCACTTCTCTGATGAGGAAAGGCTAAGAGAACTGGGATTGTTCAGCCTAGAGAAGAGAAGGCTTTGGGGTGACCTATTTCTGGGTCTTTGAGTACCTGAAGACAGCCTACAGGAAAGATGGAGAGAGACTTTTACAAGGGCATGTAAAAAGGATATCACTATAGGATGAGTGGAATGGCTTTAAACGGGAAGAGACTAGATTTGGATTAGCTATTAGGGAGAAATAATTTACGGTGAGGGTGGTGAGGCACTGGAACAGGTTGCCCAGAGAAGCTGTGGATGCCCTGATCCTGGAAGTATTCAAGGCCAGGTGGATGGGGCACTCTGAGCAACCTGGTCTAGTGGAAGGTGTCCTTGCTCATGGCAAGGAGGTTGGAACAAGATGATCTTTAAGGTCCCATCCAAACAAGCCTTTATACAGTTTTATACTGTATTACAGTTTTATACAGTGATTCTACAGTTCCATATCTGTCAGCTACTAGTCTAATTATAAACAGGATTATTTGTTGATTTGTCTCACAGGTCCTTAATTATAAAATGCTCTTTTAAAAAATCTCTGCTATAATATCTGTATTTCATAAGAAATCAAAATAATTTTTTTGTGTGGCACTTCTTGCACAGTCCTTGATTCATCTCAGTTCAGTGAATTGTATAAGGAGCAATCATCATTGCTAAGCTGGATTGGAAGAATGCTGTTCTGTACCATACCGTTGTATTGAAGTCCATCATATACATTTAGAGTTGGCATAAAAAATCTTAATATCATACTGGAGGAGGGAGAACATGTGCTCACACATCCTTTTGATAATATTCTAACAAAATTCTTCGAAAGTATTTCTTTCAAGGATTTAAAGTATTTCTTTCTGAAGTATTTCTTTGAAAAGTAAGGCTCTTGTTGCTTTTTTTAAATGTGTAAATATGGAAATAAATATTTTAATTAGCATCATTATGAGGATAACCTATTATGGAGCATCATTTCCATTCTGTAGCATGTAATTGTTGTGTTGAGTTCCTCGCCTCCTATACACCTAGTCACCATGGCTGGCAGTCATCTGCTTTACTTTTAAGACTCCTAACCACAAACTGGCAGGGTATCAACATGTTTTCCTTTTTATCTGTCTAACCTTGACCTTACCAAAATGGTTTATTTCTACCCAGACATTACTCTTAAGGTTTTGATGGCATAAAGACATGCACTTAATCAATGTGAGTGTATGAATAGAATAGAGACCCCATGTCTTGCATGGGAGACAGAAGCTTTTTGAGTTTTTGCAGTTTGCCAGGCTTTAAGGTAGTTAGCTTCCCAAGACTTAGTCCCATTCACAAGGATCTTTGATATTTGGCCAATTAGTCTAAAAATAACATTTATTAGACACAGAACATAACAAACATACAAACATAGAACAGATTGACACACATAGACACACAATGAATGCATAATTGCAACACTGTAATAGCTAAAATGTAATTATGGGGTAAAAGCTTGCTTGAACTATAAAAATAGTTTAAAATGCAAGTTAAGAAATGCTTGCTTGAGCTATAAAATAGCTGAAAATGCAAGTTAAGAAAGGTACCGGAATATACATATATATAAGTTAGCCGGAATAACACAATTTTGGAAACCAATGATCTTACCAAATCCAATTTTGGAGCTGGAATACATTAGGATTTCTCACTCAATCCCAGGGAAGTAACCACAGGGCTGGTCCAAACCCTGGGGAGAAGACTTTACTTCACGCTCCAATGTCCATGTAGAAAAGCTGCTTTTGCTGAGATTTCATGGTGTTTTTATAGGAAAAAGAGTGTGTATTTGCGGTCAGTCAAAAATTTTTCACATTCTCTCAGTGTCTCACCTTGAGTTCTAGGCGCCAGCATAGATAGCCCTTGATTAAGCAATCAACTTAATCTGAGCCATCCATCTCCGGCCAGCGATCAGAGAGAGAGAGAAGGGGGAGGGGGGAGCATCCTGCCACACCCCATGAGTCTTCTCTGGGCTAAACAGTCCCAGCCCTCTCAGACTTTCATCAGAAATGCTCCAGGCCCTTCATCATTTTAATGAACCTTCTTTGGACTCTCTCTTTTCTCATGCTGAGGAGCCCAGAACTGGACACAGAACTCCAGGAGTGGCCTCATGAGTGCTGAGTAGAGGTGCAGGATCACTAGCTTGACATGCTGGCAGCCCTCCAAATACCAGCCAGGGTGCCTTTAGGCTTCTTTGCTGCATGGGCACACTACTGAAGCATGTTCAACTTGGTGACCACCAGATTTTTTCCTGCAAGTTGCTTTCCTGCTATGTGGCCCACAGCATGGGGCTGTTCCGATTAGTCTCCAGGATTTTATACTTGCCTTTGCTGAAGTTCATCAAGTTCTGAAGGCTGACATTGCTCATAAAGGTAGAGGGCATTCAGTAGCTCAGCCTTTTCCGTATCCCATGTCACCAGGGCCCTGCCCCATTCAGCAGCAGGCCCACGTTTTCCCTAGACTTTCTTTTGTTATCTGTGTACCTAGACACGTCCTTCATGTTAGCTAGGATGTCTGTTTTGAGATTCAACTCCAGGTGGGCAAATGGTGGTAGAAATCTTTAAACTGAAATAACTTTTATGAGAAGTTCTGTTTGACATCTGCAATTGTTATGCACAATCGGGTTCTTGAAATGTCGTAAGTGCAACATGGGTTCTTAAAATAAAAGTTGTTGTTCATATTTATGAGACATTATGATTCTCATAAACATTAATCTGCATACTTACGAACTTTGATATGTTTCTTGTAAGCATTCTGCCTTTCAGTGTGTTAATTGTTGGTTTTATACTTTGATCATGTGTGTTGCCTTTCTGTGAACCTTGTTTTTTGTAACACTGCTTTTGAGTTGCAATGATCAATTGCACGCAAGGAATTCCAGATGTGATCACACCGTTTGTTTTGTAAATATGGAATTAGATATGATAAATTCATATATTATCTCTTCTGCAACTGAAAGCCTCAGTTTGGGGGGTAGGCTGTTAACTGAAGCTGCTAATTAAACAGAAGTCCTCACTGAGAGAGAGATTAGTCTCTTGAGGTGACTTCTGGTTTTAAATGATTCTTTTAGAATGCGCAGGTCTCTGTCTTGGAATACTTTGCATCAGTAGCTATGGCATTGCATAGCTTGACGTGTAAATACAGTGTAAACTTTTCGCCCACAGACCTCTATGTATTTCCTTTAGCAGTTTGTGTAGCCTGACATGGAGCACTATGTTGCATTACCTAATCATTTACAAATCTGCTTCTTCACTGTTTTTTTACTGTGTCGTAACATGGTAGATTTTTATATGGTGTCTAATGTACAACTGTGAGTACTTGTAATTTTTTACCAAATAAACATCCACTCTGCTGTTGACAATGTTGGTAGTGTTGTCCTTTACCCATTTTTCTGTGAGTTTTTGAGGAAATCCAAATACCTCATGGTGAAATAACACCGCTGCTGTCTTGGAAAAATGTAAAAATATTGTCTTTAGTTTGCCAGCAGATTTGCCTACAAAAGGAATAACCTTGTTATTTGGTTTTTATTTGCCACAATCTTTCAATCTGTCCTCTATGGTCTTTTTAAACTTAATTAGGCAATACCTTCCTAAACTGATTCTAAAGAATGGCTTTACTTTCAGCAGGACTTCTTTAAATGTCTGCAGAACACTGTTTTTGTCACCACTTTTCTTTGTCAGTGACATTTCTGAAAGAGATGGTTTGTGCTGGACTATTACTGTCTCTAGATTGATGACTGCCTTGTTTTCATTAGAATCAGTGCTGCCAGTATTCCTGGAGTGTATGAGCTGAGAATCTTTTGCTTGTCTTCACCTTGTGTGTTGCTAACTTGGCCGTTTTGGTACAGAAACCTAGCTCTGTGTTTTGAGAGACTGGCCCTTCACAGTGTTGTGCATTTTGTATTATAAGTTTTAACTTAAAAACCACATCTGACCTGATGGACTTGGAGTGCAAATTTTTTGAGAGTGAATAAGCTTACTCTGCTGTGTACTTAGGAATATTTCTGCACTATGGCTTTACTTGTACATGGTACAGTTCTGGTAATGCTTCAGTATTAATTGAATAAAGCAATGTTAATGTTTTAATGTTAAAGCAATATAAATGTCTTATATTACAGCTTCTGTTGTGTGTGAACCAGTATGATATTTGAGCTTGGATCTGCCAGTGTAGTCTTGAATTCGATATGGAAGTCTCTCT
Source organism: Grantiella picta (assembly GCA_013397955.1). NCBI lineage: Eukaryota > Metazoa > Chordata > Aves > Passeriformes > Meliphagidae > Grantiella > Grantiella picta. Next base: position 62,999 of record VZRM01000703.1, read on the forward strand.
TCCCCACCCCATCCCCCCAAACCTTGCCTTGCCTTTAGCTGAATAAAATAATCAGCAAACCAGGCTGTTGTTCTGTACAGGTCTTTTCACGTTATTGTTAAGCTTACTGCTCCAAAGTCAGTGTTTCAAGGGAAATGTACAATGCAAAGCGGCAGAAGGTTGTGATGTAGTACCAGTAATTTGGCTACAGTTCATTTCTGCCAGTCAGAACAATGAATTTAAGTATATATAGTCAGTAGCTGTAGGATGTTTTCTTCTCTTTCTCCTGGATAAACTGTGCTGTAGCTGCTGATATAAGGCACTTTTCTCATAACCAGAAGTGTTTACATTTATAAAAAAATTTGGGATAGGAAGTGGTTGTTGTTCTATAGAATCATGAAGCATTAATATAGCAATCTTCCTGAAGTCTTTGTTGAGCTATTTCTGTAACTTTGGGTCTGGAACACAGGAATAGGGAAAATAAAAAGAAAGTAAATATTTAACATTTCTTCTAACATAAGTTTGGTTATAAGCAGAATAGCAGTTTGAAGTTCATCTATAGCAGTTTCCCTTGAGCAGTTACTTTAATACCTCAAATTAATATTTGAAAGTTTCAAAATCCCATTTTTAAAAGTTAAATTTTGAATGCCTTTTAATGCTGTATGTATTTGATTAATTGATGAACATCTCATGGTCGGTGAACCTTTTTGTGTTTTCAAATGCCCAACTAGGATCACTACACATTGACAATATTACCTTTTCACATCTTAATGAGTCTACTTATGTCTAAAATGTATATTTTTATATTTAATGCTTTTGTTAAGCAGTATTTTTTCAAGAGAAAAACAACTCTTGCAGTCACAGCAAATACTTTATATAATTGTTGTGGCATTTACATTCTTAAACTGTCACTTAAAAGGATCATTAATATCTTCTCCGGACTAGCTGAACTTTCATGCCTCCTTTTAAAATTCATTTGACACACTAAATACCTTGAAAATGTTGTATCTGAATTGCCTTGAAGTTGAGTGGTGAAAAATTTTGGAGCCAAATCATAGTAGGCACAGGAAAAATGTTATCATGAAAAGTAGTGTTGAGGTTCAAATCTTAAAAGTGCCTCAAAGAAGTATTCCATAAACATGTTTGTTTACTTGAAAACATGATTGATTTCCTTTGGCAGGAAAAAGGGAAAATCATAATGAACAAAAGCACTAGGCCTAATTGTTTAAATAATAATGTTTCCATATTTGCCAGTGATACACTCTAAATATTAAGTACGCCTTCCTTCAAAATATACAGGAGAAGTATCTTAGGACTAAAATTGTTTAAATTTTAAATAGTTATGCTGGATTGCAATCTTTCTTTAACACTTGTATGAAAAAAATATATAATATCAGAGAATGTCAGTGTAGTAAATGTTTTGGTTAGTAAAAAAAAAAATCTCTGTGCAGATATACTATCTGAAGATTTTGAGAAGAGCAATTTTTAATTTCTAGCTGTCATGCTATGTTCTTGATATTACCTATTTACACAGTTGCAGATTTAACATACAGCATTTATTTAGATGTTTCTTTTTGTTCACAAGCCAGAATCTGGGAAACTGTCCCCCACTGCTAACTGCAGAGATTTATAGCTTTGGGAAGTTCTTCATATGAAAGAAATTATGTGCTTAAATGTTCAGATGTTCCACTTGAAAGAATATCAATCTGCTCAATTAAAAATCAGAGTTCTCAAAATTGTTTTCACGGTAAGCTTACTCAACCTCGTTAATACGAACAGAATTATGTTCTCAAAGGTGACAGTGTACTTATATTTGAAATGTTATTTTGATTCACTACAAAATAGAAATTGCAGCAGTGCCCAAGGTCAGAAAAAATGGATACAAGCACTTGTTTTCTCAATAAATACAAACTTTTGCCTTAGTAGGTGAAAAAATATTTCAGCATCCTTGCCTACTCTGTGTATACTGTGCTTGACTAAGATGGGTTTTAGCAGTTTTCTTAGAAATGTCTTAATGCCCTAGAAAGATGTCTGATGGGAGACCATAGAGGGTGGTCATTTGGATTTGTGAGCACCGATTACCAGATAGGATATCAAAGATGAGGTTTAGGTGATCCTAGTCAGTGGAAGTCCTAACAGTTCATTATTTGAGATCTCTTCAAAAGTCTGTTAATTCCCAGCAGGGGATCTGATAAAAGATATCACGTTATTCATTGTAACAAAGAGTGTCCAGAACAAGAGGCCCTCAATTATTTCTGAGGATTACTGTCAATTTAAACTGAAGAATTAACTGGCACTTGTCTTATCTTGTCATCTGTAATACAAACGTTCCTGTGAAACAGAGAAGTATTTTAGATTTTTGTGCAGTCTCTCTTAGAATTGTAATTTTGAGACTGGGTAGAGGACTGAGAGTTTGTATATCTCAGAAAAATGAAAGAGAATAGGAAACAGTTTTGTGGTTTGGTCTGTTAAAACTACAGCATATTTTGTTTTCTAATCTCTGTTTGAGCCCGTAGCTTCACAGCCAAAGAAAAGCAGTAATTGGGCTGTATTTGCCAGTAAGTCAAAAAAAAGTGCTGAAAAAGCACTAGAATCGGCAAATCTGCCACTGTCTTAGTAGACTTGTACTGGGACACCTTGAATTTTAAATGAGTCTGTTAACACAAGAAAGAATCCAGGTCACTCCTTATGTATAATGGATTTACAATACCAGCAGAAATAAAGGTATTTAAAGCTTACTTTTTATAGTTAAATGGATAATTAAAATATTACTGCTTTGATGAATGTTAACAAATACACCGACTGCTTGTCCTATTTCTTCACCCTTGATGAACACCTGGCACCTAAACAGAGGGTGAGGATAAATAAAAAGATGCTGTTTTGTTTTTACTTCTTAAGCCTTACTCCAGTTTCACTCAGCTTGCAGTTACACAAGTGGTGTTATTTGAATGCCACAGTTAAGCATTTAACTATTAGCTGTATGTGTACAAGATGAGTAGGGTTTGCATGTCATATTATTTTGGTTAAACATCCATACAATTTTCATGCTAATATATTAAAACATTAATCCTTTCTTAAATATTTCCCTGTCTTTCTGTGTTTAAATTGAATCCCCAGGAAAGGTGGTAAGAGCTTTATAGATTTGCCTACTTAATCATCTTTCTTCCGAAGTGTCTTCCGCTGTTTTCTGGATATGCTGCAGAGGTCTCAGTATTTGGCTTCTGGTAGGCCAGGATGTCAGCAAGGTACTCACTCTGAAATGCACCTTTTTGTGGAAACAGCTGGAATGCAGTTTCTATAGAAATGAGCTTTGCTACCATTTGTGAGCAGCATTTAGATAAATTACTGTGATCTGGCAATGACAGGTGAGCTTTCCAGGTTGAAACTAGCACTTTCAGCATTGTGTTTTCTCAGAAAATAGAATGATTTACTCCTGGCATTGAGTTGGAAACAGAGTGTTTGGGTATTGGGTGGTAAAATTTGACAGTGTTTAAGTTTTCATATAGATTCGGCATATAGCCTGTTTTAAAGAATACTGCAGGTATCCTAATTACAAGATTTCATATTTTGAAGTTCATCATCACCTGAGAGACAGTGACTTTCACTTCTGGTGAAAACTGTAGGGTAGTAAAGATGCACTTCTTGTAAATTTGTTTCAAGTGTATCCTGGAGAGTTGAACAGACTAACTGAACGGTAAAGTTTGAAACCATAGATCTCTGTGTGAAGGACTGATAAAATCCAGTGCCTCTTTGTTGTTCTAAAACTGTTAATACAATTTGCATATGACTGAAATTGATCTCAGCATTTTATACCTCACTAGCTCCATATGTCATAGAGGAAACGGGCTGTTTTTCATGGGAACTGTGAATTGGTCATTGTGTATTTTGTGCTTTTGGCTTTCTGTTCCTCGCTTGCGTAAAAACCTTTGCTGGATATTTTATGTTATGTAAATTACCTACCTAGAGGGAGTTCTGTCTCGAAAGTATGCATCTCTCTTTTTCACTGTTCCATCACAATATTTCTAATGGGATGTGGAACAGCTGATAGTATATGATTAGAAAGAAGTCTTATGAGCAGTCATATTGTTAATTTTGCAGGGGTTTGTCTGGTGTTTTGCAGAATGACCGATTGCCTTTTTCTTGCTTTTTGTTTTAGTGATGTATAAGTGAATGGAAACCATTAGCACATTTCAGATAGAAATTTTTGGTTACTGCAGACCCAGATTTGAATCAAAGCACATCAAGATGAAAGGCTTTATAGCCCCCACTACTAGTCCCTTGAGCCTTCCAAGGCTGTTCTTGTCCTTTTTAAGTTAGTGCATCTCCTGTAATGGGAAAAAGAATTATTTACAGTTCAATTTCTCCCTGGCATAATCAGTTATCTTTGGGTTGGTTTTAAGTCTTTTCTGTAAATTTATTTTTTAGCTGTGTAGAAGGAATTGAATTTTATTTTTGCAGTTTTTTCCCCTCTGTGGTAGCAAGAGTTAACTGAATAAGAAACAGAGATTGTAACATGCAGTATGGGCATTGCATTTACTGTCATTTGTGGTTTAAGAAAAGGGGGTGGTATTTAGCTCTTGAAAGGGCTTTAATGAATATTGTTTGGTTGTTTTGAAACCTAATGGTCAGAGGCAGTAACAGAAGCAGCCTCGGAGCTTTTAGGGTGAAGTGATTAGCATTTTTCCTGATGGAGTTGATTGTTTCACCTCCTCTTTTATCGCGGCGTTTTTCACTGTCTGTTGTCTTTTGTTTATATTCAGATGACATACTGTTAAAGAAGCCTTTTTTGTGTGCTTGCAATGCTTTCTCCCCTCCTTCTATAGAAAATCCGCCTGCTACAGACAGGCAGAGCATGTGTTTCTCTTGTCTTGGTTGGGTGCACAAATCTTCTTTTATGTGTGCTGCTTCTTACCCTGTTGCCTAGACAATCACTGGCTTTCACTAAGAATGTCTGGTTCTCGTAAAGAGTTTGACGTGAAGCAGATTTTAAAAGTCAGATGGAGGTGGTTTGGTCATCAGGCATCAGCCCCTAACTCTGCGATTGAAAACCACCAGGGAGACTTCTGGAGCAGAGGACAAAATGTAACAACTGGTGGCGCGAAGTTTTTAGATTCAGATAACTTACCTTTAACATCAGTTGGTTACAGAAGGTCCAGCCAACAGGATTTCCAGAATTCACCTCTTTGGCCAATGGCATCCACCTCAGAAATCCCTATATTTGAATTCTCATCAGAAGACTGTGGACGTGCATGTTGGCTTGACAGACAAGAAACAGATGATAGAGCGAGTGAAGAAGAAAATGAATCGGACAGCAGTTCATGCAGGTTAATTATGACTTTCCTATTGTGAGAAACGTGTTTTCATTTCATGTTTATAGTAGCATGCATGTATAGGCTAACCTTTATTCTAAACTAAAATGCTTCAGAAACCTAGCAGCTATTGTGCATCAGAAACAGAATATTAATTATAATCAGATTCTGTGTGTTTATCAGAACCTTTTTAAAAGGCAGGCAGTGGGGAAAACAAAGCGTAAACATGGATGCACTTGTGTTTTAAACGGTGCACAAGTATACGCTGCTATGAACAAGGTACTGTCCATTACACTGTAATGTTACAGGATGCTTTCTACATTATTTTGAATTATACTGATTGTTTTGTTATGCCAGGTAGGAGAAGATTATGAAAATGTAAGCTTCTTCCTGATTCTGACCTGATGTTAACATATGTGTCTGTAGAAGACAGAAAATGCACTGTAAAAAATACTTAAACTATAAGTGAAAGAAAAAAAATTACATCTATTGAAAGTCAATCAATTTGTTCTTTAAAGTCATTGCAGTTACCCATCTGGGTGTCTTAAACTATGCATCTGGAATAAAAAGAAAAACTGGTTTTATTGCAACTCTAAAGATGTTTTGGTGTTCTTCTCTTACAGATCGTTACTAAAGATGAAACTGTAAAATTTGTTCTTAAATGAAAGTTGCTTATGAGTTGTTGTAAATTAGGCAAGTTAATAACCTTTCTTGTGAAATATCAGTTTAATTATTTTATTTCATTTACTGCATAAGTCAGTCATTTGTCACTAAAAGTATTTTTCCTGTTTTGTAGCTCACGTAGTGCATAATAGTTTACCATTTCAAGAAAATTTTGTTATGCTTGCTTTCTCGCTTTTAAGGTAGCTTTGCCCTGATGTGACATTTCAGAAAGTGTGGCTTTTTAAAAGGGTACACTGTTTAATAAAGGCTTTTCAGGACAGGATTGATCTACTTATAGCAGTTTAGTGTTTTGCATTTCCTAGGAGAAGAATCAATTTAGTGGAAAGGCAAAGTAGTCCATAATATAAATACTAACAATTTATTGTTTATATGACCTTTAAATATTCAATGAAAGGAAGGAAAACAAAATTGCTTAGGAGTGAACAAATTGTATTTTCTTTAATCATTGAATGCAAAAATACTAGAATCACTGGGAAAGGAAATCCTAGCTACTGCTGCATCATAATAGCAGTCTCACCATGCTGCAACAACTATGTAGCTGTCAGTAACATACCTCTAAAGAGATCACATTTTAAATGGCATTCAGATGTGAATTTTACCTGTGTCATATCCAGTGACATTTTTCAGATGTCACTGGATATGATACAGGTATAACATCACCTTCCATTTCAGCAACTTATATTTGCAATGGGAAATTTTATGTACAGCATTACCCCAGTTAAGATATTCTCATCATAGCAAGGCAATCACTGTAGGAAAAAGACATGTGATTTTAAGAGATAAATGTGTAGATTGACATTACTACAGATTTGTTTTTAATTGTAAGAGAATAATGTACGTATGGCAAAACTAATTTGCTACTTTGTAGAACTGGAGTACCGCAGGTATTTATTTAGGAGGTTTTGAGAAGTCTTTTTTTGTTGTTGCAGACAGTTGCATGCTACAGAAAATGTACATAGGATCTGAACTAAGTAAATTGGAAGAATATTTGAAATTATATGCTTAATCATCTGTATCATCTAGAGCTTTTTGTATTTCTATTACTCTCTTCTAGTTCATGTTAATGTTTACTTACATGCTTTAAAATAAATAACTTAGATAAATTTTGAGTTCAGTGTCAGTATAATTTACCATGTAACTAACGGTAATGTAGTAACTTGCTTTGTATTGTTATCTGTATCTCTGTCTTATGGGGAGACTGTGCTTAAACCATGTTTTGTTCACTTCCTTTGTTAAGAATGTATAAGCTCTTGGACAGATTACATAATTCTGCCTACCACCTGGAGTTTTTCTGATATTAAGAACTTCAGTAAATGGTTTTTCTTTATAGTCTAAAATATGCCTTCTTATATGTTGACTTGAGGAGAAAAAAACCCAAACCAACATTTTTGTCTGTAGTTTTCAAAGGGCTTTTTTTTCCCCATATGAAAACCCTGCTTACCTCCTTTGCAAACAAATTGTGTGTATGAAAAAGTCCTTTAAAAAAATTTTTGCAGAAGCTACAGAGTTACCTTACTTACTGTACTCCACTGTAACTTACTGCCCAGTTACATGCCCTAAAAACATGAACTAACAGCTTTGTTTGTATCAATCCTTCCTCTTTGCCATGTCATATAGCATAGGTAGAAAAGCATTTAGATCAGGTCTTTGTCATTATGATATCATTTAGATCCCTATGTGATTCATTTAGAGGAGAGCTGCTGTTGAATTAATTTGGTATTAATATAGAGCTCAGTTCCAAGTTTAGTACCAAATCTTTGACCAAGCTTGTGTCTGAGATGCAGACAGACCATTCAGAGTCAGAAATTAGAGCTAGTCAGCTGTAATACTGTTCACATCATACTCCTATGTGTCATTTGTAACCGGCATTAGCTTGAATGGTTGTTTACTGGGACAGTGAGTTTTGAATTCTTCTGTAGATTATCATTCCTAGATTTCCTCTATTCCTGCTGTTTGTTAACTCTCCTGCATCCCTGAGGCAATGATCATCCTTTTGGATTTGTACACTTTTAAGAATTCTCCAACAGCTGTGCAGACTCTTGTGTAGAAAGTGTAAGCCTTTTAGCATTAGATTTGTTTTTCTTAACTTTCTACAGACCTTGAAGGCATGGTGGAGATAAAGCTAAAAATACCTAGAGCATGCCTAGTGTGCAGAATGTTGTATCTGGTTCATTTCACCCAGACATGCATTAAAATACTGGAATTACTTTACTGTAGATTGAAGCATGGAAATGTATTAAAATATAGTATAAAATGTATATTTATATTTGAACATTAAACATAAGCAGGATTTCAGAATTCATCAGCTGTGTGCTGATCTTGAACAGTTTAGTAAAATGTCTGTAACAATTTAAAGGCAAGGTCTGAATGTACCAAGTAGTAGCAACTCTGCACTGTTGCTCTATGTGATCAGTCTTGGAGTTAGTATGTTGTAACTTCTAATCCAAGCCTTCCTCCTCACCCTGTGTTTTCGAGGTACAGAAACGTTTGATACATCTTTTCCTTCACCTCAGACTTACTGACCTTTGATGGTGTAAGTTCTTTAGGACCCCCAGTTGTGCTGTGTATTCCTCTATATCTCTTATCACAAAATAATACATGCTGTCAAATAAGGACAATTAATAGGTTCCCTAATTGTGTCATGATGCTAGTATGACACTTGAAATTAAGTGAAAAAGAGCAGTTTTTTGCTACAGATATGCATGAACTGGATAAAAACGAGAAACTTTGTTATTGAAAGACAGTTGTTTTAAAGGGGAAAATATCTAACCTTGTTTCCTTTCTTCCATGCTACTGCAAAAATGCTTTCCCTTCCCTCTGTGACTTTGACATTTTCACTTGAGTTACAACAGAATCACAAAATGGGTGAGGTTGGAAGAGTCATCTGGTCCAACCTCTGCTCAAGCAGCATCATCCTAGAGCACACTGCACAGGGTTGTGTCCAGATGGTACTTCAATTTCTCCAGTGGGGGAGATTCCACAGCCTCTGTGGACAATCTGTTCCAATGCTCAGTCACACAATAAAGAAGTTCTTCCTCATATTCAATTTCTGCCCATTGCCTCTTGTCCTATAGCTTGGTACCTCTGAGCAGAGCCTGGATCCATGCCCCTGACAACCTCTCTTTGGAAACTCCATTCTCTGCAGCTGAGTTTCTTGTCTTAGTAACTTTGAAGAATGAAGTATTTTACTCCTTATGAACTCTAGTATAAAATCTTGGAAGCTGGCAGAAAAACTGGCTTATTATTATTTTAGTAAGTTATGTTCTGGTGTCTTTATGTAATAAGATGTCAACTAGCTTGAAGAAAGCAGTGTAAAGTACCAAATTGTTTAAAAATTGTTTTTAACACTATTGCTTGTAAACTCCAATGCAGGAAACCATCTTAATGCAGTGACAAACTTACAAAATACAGATTTGTTTAAAAATGCTAAAGATGTATCTTAATATGTATTCTAATTTGTCCACGGGGAGACATACTTTGTCTTCTCTACTGTGTATGACCTAAACAATTGACTGCTTAGACTACGGATGGCTTGAATTTGCAACAGATCTGCTTATATTATTGCCAAAAAAATACCTTGAGATTATGGGTTTGTTGCGCAATATAGGAAACACAGTGGCCTATCTCAAAGTAGAAAAATACCTTACCTTGCCCTTATGGCTGCTTTTTTTTTTGCATTAGGAGGTCTGGCTACTAGTAACGGAATAAATGCTTTCACTGGTTTTGAACAGCAGTGAAACTTAAAATCTCTGCACTTCATTATCATTGCAGAGTTCTGCTTACATCAGTAAAACATTGTTTTTTATTCTCATTAACATTATTATTGCATTATAAAAATTTAAATAGGAGCATGTAATTTATAGTCAGATTTACTATGTATTATTTTTCTTCCCTAAATTGTCTTCTCTAAACACAAGGCAGTCACACCCATTTTGCTATGCATAATTAATAGTTTTCATCACTTATCTCTAAAACCTCTTTTATTACTTTGAACCTCATTTTCAACCTTTTTGAAGTGTGAATAAAACTAACATAATTTTTCTTCTTTGAATTATCACAATAGTTTTTTTAGTATCTGTATATGTTGAGATATCTATATTGGTTTGTTAATTTTATGTTTATTTACATGTCATATTTATAAAGGTAATGTTCTTTATGCCTAAATTCAGATTTTAAATGTTGATGTTAGTTTTTTCATTCCCTAAGAAACAAAGTGCTGTTCTGTGGAATCATGACAGTAGGAAGGTGTGCTTTTTTCCATCTCAACGGTTTTCACTGTTTGCTATTTCTAATACTTTAATCTACACCTAGCTTGTGTTAGAGACACATATATGAAACAGAATTTAAACCAATCTTATGCACATGTTATTCTTGCTCTGGTTCCCATTTTGCACTGTTTTCAGTATATTTTTGAAAGTCACTTGTGTATAGTGCTGCCTGCAAATTTCAGTAGCATAGGCAGAGCATTTGCTTTTAGTTTGGTTTCCTAAAGGGAGCAATTTCATGTGTTGTGTTCTGCATCACCTCTGCCATTCCTCCTGGCAGTTTTCACACCCCTGGGCCCCTCAGTGTGAAGGTAGGAAGAAGTCTCAAATGTCACTTCTTGCAAGTGGCAGCTCTTGAAGGAGGGAAACCCAGCTTATTCCATCCCTGAGAAAGGGCAGAATTCCTCTGCTGCCAAGCTGGCTGCACATTCAGCACAGTGTCCCATTAGTGACAGCATTTGCTGTCTCTTGCCTACTGAGGCAATGCCGTAAGGAATTGTGGGGATAGGAGAGCTGGACTTGGGGTGATAGATGGAATAGGAAAAGGAGATAGAGCATAGAAATCTTTTGAAAAACAGACTGTTGATTCTGTGAACCAGCCAGTTGAGTACACACAGTAGCATGAGCTGGGGTATTTTCTCCCATCAAGATTTTGCAAGCATAAATCCCTTTGTAACGCTCCCTGATTCCTCTGTCCATTCAAGGCTCTTATAACGAGCTGCACTCTAACATGTTTCTGTTAAAAGAAATGTGACTTTAATGCAAGGAAATAAGGTGTCGCTTGCTGCAAAAGATTTGAAGAAACAAGGTGATACTTATATATCAGGTCAGAATCTGTACTACATATGCTTGACATAACCTTATCACTCTTATCTTGCAGTAAAATTACATTTTTGAAGATTTATAGGATGTCATTTAATCTTGTGAAAAAGTTGACCTTTTTAAGAAGCACAGATGATGGTAAATTAGGTCAACATTATGGCAAAAGAACAGTTTCAAATGAGTGAATTTATGCATAATTTTCAGAGACCATTTCATCAGATGGAATTTTACAGTTTTTCAGAAAAAAAAAATTTCAAATTTCTGTTCCTCTACCTCCCTTCCAAAATTAATGGTTTGAAATGTGTATTTGATTATTTTTTTAGTACAAAAGAAGTCTTTATTGCTTTATTTTTATTTCAGAGACAAACCTGAAGACATTAAACTTAAAATATGTCTTCCTAAAAGTAATTTAAAATGCATAAAATAAAATGGTTGAAAAAAGTTTTGCAACCTTTGTTATAGCCAAGGTTAATACCTACTGAAAATCATCGGTTGTTAATTAATATGTGGGATCATTATAAAATAACCATTTCAACTCATTTAAAATTAGTGTCAGTGCTTTAAAATAATTAACTAATTCTGTTAATAGGAAAAACACTGATGCCTCTTTTTGAGAGAGAGAGAGAGAGTTTAGTAAGAGTGGGAAGGAGGAAAGAAGGCTTGTATTTATTATTGTTTGTTTTGTTTTTATATTGAAAACTGTGGTTTTGTTTAAGCTACAACAAAGCTGAAACAACAGGAGAAGGAGAGGTGTGAATTCAGCTCTCCAGTCGTCATCATCATCATCATACTTGCTTTTACTTTTTAAACTTACTATCCACCCACCACCTTACTACCCAACTAATTGCTACATTGCTTTGCAGTGAGCTGTCATATTGGGCTGACCTCCTTATTCCAAACATCCTACTTCAAAAAATAAGATCCTTAAAAATTGGTTGGTTTTGTGACATGGGTTATACATTTTGGTTTTGAAAGGTGTACTCTCCTATGTTCTTTATTAGACAAAGAAGTTGAGGAAAGCTAGCCACTTCAGTAGATTAATGTTTGTCGCCAGGGTAGTAAAATGTGTAGCAGGCAAAAAACATTGTACTTAGAGTAGTTTATATAGAATCAGAATCATTAAGGTTGGAAAAGACCTCTAGGGTCACAGAGTCCAACCAACACTGCCACGTTCACCACTAAAACATGTCCCCAAACACCACATCTACACATACTTTGACCACTTCCAGGAACAGTGATTCTACCACTTCCCTGGGCAGCCTGTTTCAATGCCGGATCACTCTTTCAGTGAAAAAAAAATTCCTAATACCCAATCTAACCTCCCTGGTGCAACTTGAAGCAATTTGCTCTTGTCCTATTGCTTGTTACCTGGGAGAAGTGACCAGCCCCTACCTGGCTACAACCTCCTTTGAGGTAGCTGTAGTATTCCCTGAGCCTCCTTTTCTCCAGGCTAAACATCCCCAGCTCATTGAGCTGCTCCTCACAGGACTTGTGCTCCAGACCCTTCCCCAGCTCCATTGCCCTTCTCTGGACTTGCTCCAGCACCTCAGTCTCTTTCTTGCAATGAAGGGCCCAGAACTGGACACAGGATTTGAGGTGTGGCCTTACCAGTGCTGAGTACGAGGGGACAATGACCACCCTGGTCCTGCTGGCCACACTATTGCTGATACAAGCCAGGATGCCATTGGCCTTCTTGGCCACCTGGGCACACTCTGGGTCATGTTCAGCCAACCAGCACCCCTTTCCTAAAATTGTACCATACTTAAGGAAAATTGATCAGTGCTAGATGGCATCTTTTTGACAAATGACTAACATTCTAAGATACTCATAATAATATTTCCACTGTATATGTTAAAAATAGTATTTTAAATATGAAACTTAATGCAGAAAGTGTTTTTTGATATGCAAAACTCATGTGCTGACATCCTCAGTCTTTAATGTAATTCTCTTAGTAGTCTGTGTGGGGTGTACAGTAGTAGCAATACCTCTAGTCTACAGAAAGGGGAATTCATTCTAAAAGATAAATTTGAATCAAGAGCCAAATCCAAAAGGAGGGCTGTTTTGATACTCAGAGCTGCAGGACCTTGCAGTTGGGTGTTTGCTCTGAGCAGGGGATTCACAGGCACCCCAGTTTCCTCTCTCTAGGTGGAAGGGATGTAGGCCAAGAATTTTGGAAGAAATTTCAGAACTACTGCTGGGAGAGAGAAAAACAAGTCCTTACGTATGTTTTTTCCTTGCTTGTGTATTCTCCAAGGCTGTCATGGCTGTGGCAAATGGAACTGGACAAAGATTTGAACAGTTTGTGGAAGGAGGGGCATTTAAATTTTTCATATCCAGTCACTGGGTATTAAATAGGCACAAATGAAAACAGGCACAAATAGTTTTTGAAGCTTTATCTCTCCCTTTTTTTTTTCTTTTTTTCTTTCTTCCCCCCCCC
>VZRM01000703.1:76506-164366 GCA_013397955.1 Grantiella picta
CCCCCCCCCAGATGCTGGAACTATTAGACTGTCTCTTTCATGTTCTCTTTATGGACCACTGAATCTTAGTCTTTATTTCCTTCTCCTGTTCCTTCATTGTGGAAAATGGTTTGTAAGTTACTAGCTAGAGGACAGGTATGGGATTGTACATCTTTAGATGAGAGGGAGAACTAGGCTTGACTCTGCTGTGTCCCAAATAAATGCTTTATTATGGGTACTGGAAAACAGACACCACTGCAATTATTTTTCCATACTGAACGAGAGTGATGACTGAGCTCTGTGTGAAATGTACACGTGCAGTTTTGAGGCTGGCAATAGCTCCAGTGAGGTTGTGATCCAGCAAGTGCTGGCTTGGGAAATTTCTTCCTTTGTTGCTTCTTCCATTCTATCTGCAAAACACTTTGTAAGGTTGTAATGTAGATAAAATCCTTATAGCATGTAATTTTAAAAAAAAATTATTAATGGAGTTACATTGAGGAATCTGAGTTAAAATACAGCTCAAACAAACCAAAAAATCCCACAAAATGTATTAACAATTGAGAATGTGCTAAATTGTGATAGGGAGATACAGAACAATTTCTTAAGTATTTGTGTGTTGACCAGCGACCTATTCTTTCAGCTTCTGTTTTTGTTTTGCAGGGCTGCTGGTTAAAGAGTTGCTTTCAGTGACACTTCTTTCTCATTCGCTTGATAATGCCACCCAGCTGGCCAATGTAATGTTGTCCCTGGTTACATGGTTACACTTTTGTATGAGCCCCTGATTCAGTTTCCAAAATGGCCACAAAGAATACTTGTTCCAGCGTGTTAGAGAGCTGGTGGTAGAGCAGAACAAGTGACTCATGGGCTATAGGGAGCAGGGAAGAAGTTGACACATAAATAAATGGCCAACCACAGCTTCAGTGAGAATATTCAGCAGAAAGTCCCCAAAGGGAAGTCAGTAGGCAGGTATCTCATTTCTGAGCTGTTATTAGATTTAGCTCTGAATTGAGTATCAAATTGCTTGGCCTTTTTAGCTACCCAGGTACATGCAAAAAAACCCCAAAACCAAAACATACAACAAAACCCAAGATCAGACCACAAAGTTCCCCTTTACAGAAAATCTTCTGTTGGAAATTTAGACTTTCGTTTTGAGGAGCTCTGTCTTGGAACAAGTATCATACACTAAGGAGTGAGGTAAGCTTCATGGTGGATTTAGCTCCAGGCATGCTGCCTCAGTTCATGACATCTTTGTGGAAGCAGGGGTCTGGATGCAGATCTTGTGAAACCATGTCCTGCTGAATGTTATGGTAGATCCAGAGTATTTTATAAGTGGCCCGCATTGTTGAAAACGGAGTAGTAGTCAGTTAAAGAACTGTGAGCAGGAAAATGTGCTTTCCACAGTGCACATAATTAGGATTCGTCTCCTTTGTTGCCTAGGCCCATGCATTCCTTTTACATTTTCTCTGTTCCTGTTTTTTTTCCCAAGCTTCTATGTTTGTGTATATGGAAAGGAATAATTTTTTTCTGCATCCACCCTTGCTTTTCCCTTCTGTGACTTCTACTGTACTAGATGTCATATTAGACACGAGGCTTTGTGCCATAGGAATAGCGGTGTATTGATGTGTTTCTTTGTGGTTTTTTCCCCTGCATGCCCACATGCTTTTACTAGCTCCGTATCTGCTGAGTTTTGATCTAGCCACCTTAGGCTAAGTGTGAAGGCTAAGGAGTTTGGTTCCTTATTGCCATACTTCCATTACTTTTTCAGTTTGCAGTCTTGGTAGATGTTTTTCCTCAACCATCTGACAGCGCTGCAGATACCATTGCTGGGCCAATCTCCGTGTGCCTCTTAGTAGAGGAGTACAACATGAA
Source organism: Grantiella picta (assembly GCA_013397955.1). NCBI lineage: Eukaryota > Metazoa > Chordata > Aves > Passeriformes > Meliphagidae > Grantiella > Grantiella picta. The sequence goes on from VZRM01000703.1 coordinate 78,355, forward strand.
ATGATCATACTTTTTTCACAAGGGTCTAGATCAGGTTTGGAGGGAGAAAGAAAGTATGAATATGAAGAAAAATAAAATGGCAATGGAATATATATTAAAACAAATCATGCATATCAATTTTAAAATCACATGTGATGTTTATTTTATCCTTTGTAGATAAAATTTCACCTTAATATTGCATGAATTAAGATTTCTGTTATTGTCTTCAGCAGAACTTCCAACAGCAGTCACACCTCATCATCTTGTCAAACAATGGAGCCCTGTACCTCAGATGAATTTTTTCAGGCTCTCAACCACGCTGAACAAACCTTTAAAAAGATGGAGAATTATCTTAGACACAATCAGCTATGTGATGTGGTGTTAGTTGCTGGTGATCGTAGAATTCCAGCTCACAGGTAAGTTTATTGTAATTTGAAATAACTTCATAATTGTTTATAAATGCACCTTCAAAGTGTGTCCCGTGTTTTGTTTAAAAAAAGTCAAAACATCCTAAACTATTTAGAATACTTTAAACATGTATATGTTTGGGGGTTTTTTAATTTATTTGGAAACTAAAAGTTAATTTGTCTATTATATGCACTGCTTTATGTACAAATAATTAATGTTCTTTTTGTTTTCAAGTATACTTATGACATTTGCATAACAAAAGTAAACCTCCAGAAGTCCCAAATACACTCCCAGAATATTATAAGTTGTAGTGGTTTCTGTATCATAGAATAATGTAAAATTTTTTTCTTAGATTTAATTTTTTCTTTGTATTAGCAGTTATGTTGTTAGAGTCACAATTAGCAATAAGGACAATCTTCTGTCCACATAAAGGTTTTTTTGCTCCTGTAGTAAGAAGAGTCCTTTGATAGGAGACTACTGAACACTGCCAGTACTAGATGTCTAAATTAGATCAAACATTACCCTCTCTGTCATATGTGTAATTGACAGGTCATTTGCATGCGACTTAAAAGTTAGGAAAATACCAAAGACTGCAAAACACAGGCATGTGTAATTGAAGCACATTATGGTATTTAAGGAACAGTATTTGTAGTTTGAATAGGAACGTAAGTATAATTAAGCTCTGGTTTCCTAAGTTGAGGTCTACAACAGAAATAGCATCCTAAAGCATTCTCATGATCCTAAAGCATGCTCATTCCTAGTCCCACAGGGAGACTACAACTCAATACTGCAATAGTAATAAAAAGATGGGAAAAGGTTGCTGGTTTGGGGTTGTTACTTTGCTTAAAAACCCAGATTTTGGCTTTTATTCAGATATTATCCACACTGTTGTGCTGACTCCACTGAGGGAATGACAGCATAGGGATGGGAACTGACCTGAGGATCAGGGAGGCATTTAAACCATATCTTCCTGTTGCTCTCAGACACTTCATTTCATGCAACGTTCAAATTAGTCGCAATACTGTTTTGTCCCTGTTTAAAGAATGAACCAGATGAAAACAAGGCATGCACGCACCCATAGTGAGCATACACTCAAGTAATTTAGGGTCAAAAACTTTAGAGTGGTGTAAACAGGAAAAAATAGTGATTATAATGGAGAAATCATGCTACTTCCTTATGTAGCCAATGTAACTCCTTTGCAATACATGTTTGAAATATGGCTTATGTAATAGTTGATAGTGCGTAGAAAGGGTGCAGAGGGCAGTTGTGAATATCTCGTAAGGACTGGAAGATTTTATTTGCATTGAAATAAACAGACAACATCCTAAAAAGTCCTTTAATGTGGTTCACACTTGTTTCTCATTTATTTCAAGAACTGACTTCGTTTCTCCAGTTTCTTCTACTGTATGTATTTCTGTTGTGCATGCAGCATATGCTACTACCTGTTATTTGCTCTGGTCTTCTCTTCTGGGGAGAAACATCTTGCTGTAGTTGGTGTATTGTGTGTTAAATATGCATGAAAGTTAAGGCCAAAGAAGCACACTTTGTGCTTGTAGCAGGAAGTGGGAGCCTTATGATTGTCCCTTTTTCACTTTATAATGTTGGAGCAACTCACAAAGAAGCTTTGCCTCTTGCATAGTAAGTTCTTTCTCTTATTGTTTTGTTTTCACAGAGAAACATATCAATAACTACAGCCTCAGTAGATCCAAACTATCTCACTGAAAACTGATTTTTTTTCATAGTGGGAAAGATAAAGATGGAAATCTTAAATTTTATTTAAATTTTATAGAAATTCAATAAGATGACTGCATTTTATGCTCCTGTAGTAGCCAATGTTATGAGAAAAAATTTCTGTAGTATTTTTTGCTGCCTCCAAGCAAGTTCTGACTTCTTTAGTGTTGACTGCAGGCTGGGTCAGTCAAAGCATTTCAGAACACCAGGGATTATTTTGTCTTGAGACTTAATAAGCAACAGAAGATGTATTAAATAGATATTAGCTTAATGGCTTGGTATTCTAAGAAAATAGAAAGTTTGCTTACACTGGACAGCTTTGTTCTCCTTTGTTTTTTCCTAAGAAAGATAAGAAATTTCCATAGTATGTGGTCAGAAAGAGCAGGTAAGAAAGAACATTTTTCATTATTAATATTAATCACACTCATATATAGAGAGGAGTATTCAGATTTTCTGTTATTAACCTGGTATTTTTAATAATTCCTGTATTTTTTAAAATTATCCGTTTCTACTTTTATTGAGTGTTCTGAGGTGCATGATGTATGTTTTTAGAGAAAAGAGACAGGAGTTTGGTGTCTCCATTGGTAATAAGCATAGGTAATACATTACTGTGAAATTCTGACAGGTTTTGTATCTATTCGAAGAACTCAGGCTATGAGTCTACTACAAATAAAAACATCACATGTAGTCATGATTTTTCTGAATACGGCATTCTCTATTGTTCCAAAAGTGTTTGCCTTCTCATTCTGTGCTGAAATTACAGCTAAAAACTTACTTATGAGGTCAAGAAGTAAGTAAGAAAAGGGCATCATGCTCTACTAGGAAGAAATGTATTACACTCCCACACTTTTAGCTTGCAGTTCCATAAAGAAATTTTGCATACTTTAATGAATTTAATTAATTTTTCATAGCAGGTGTTTATTGTGTCCACTGCAATTTCAGATGTCTGTCATTTATTACATTCCTATTTATTACATTCCTATTTATTACATTCAGCTAACTGCTATATCCCTAATAAAAGCTTGTTTTGTTTGTCAGTAACCTACTGATCAGGTAGGTTACTGACAAACTACTGATCTACTGTCTACAGATCAGAACATTCATGAAGGAAAAGAGAAATATGTGTAAATTCCTGCCCAGAGGGCATTTAAAGCCTGCTCCACATCCTTTAATCAGCAGTCTGGGCAGAGCCATTGTGTGTCTTTCTGTTGACACTGAAAGATGGAAATACAAAAGACATGGGACTGAAGGAAGGAAGGCAAATGAAACCTTATATACTCCAGGGTTTAGGAAGCTTGTTTGAAAGAGCCCAAACTCTTCGGTATCGCCTTACAACTTCAGTGAATGCTGATAGTGAGCTCCCTAGGACTGTTTTCAGCTGTTACGCAGCCACAAACAAGGAACTGCCTAGGAAGAGTCCCTTTTATCTTGCAGATCTTAAGCAGCTTCATTCTGTCAGGTGAGATGGGTTGGGAGATACTAAACCTGTAAATTGCCAGGTTTGGCAGCTGTCATCATTTTACGTAGTAATTGCTTTAGCGACCTAGAAAACTGTCTAGATGATGCAGCTTGTGGCAGTTCCAACAAGTACAGTTTTTAAAGTGTGCCAAGTATTTTACTGGCTCTCAGTGGAAAACTCTTCAAAATAAGTTAAGCCATCACGGTACATATGATTTGGGATCCATGCAAACCACAGAAATTAAAGATATCAGTAGCCTTGGAGCCTTCTGTAAAAGCAGAAAAATACACTGAAACACCCAGATTTTGTCAGTATTTAGACCATAGCTGTTGAGTTGACTATTTTTCCAGAGAGATTAATTGTTCAGACATCTTATGATCTCTTAAACAAAAAATTCTGATATTCATGTGTTCCTTTTCCTCTCTGTTTTTCCTGTGCACTGTAAAAGAACAGCTTACTTCGTATAATTCAGTAGCTAAATTCTTGTGATCTTACCTACGCAGAATTGAATATTTAGCAATAGGTGGTGATTAGTTAAGAAGGAGAGTAAAGGTAAATGTGTTCAACATCCACAATCAAACAATACAATGCCAACTGTACTAAGGCTTTTAGCTTGTTGTTTTGTGGTTGGGTTCTTCTGTAATCTTAAGAGACCTCTTTAATATCAGTATATACTAATTTTGTAGGCATTTTGGTTGGGCCAATTATGCAAGAAATATTACTCTTAGGAGCAAAAGAAGACTGCAGACTCTGAAGTTTTCTTCAGTTTCTATACTGAGGAGAGGCAGTATTTTGTAGCATCAATAGTTCACAGTGAATTCTTGAAATGGAGAAACACGTTAATTTTAATGATTAATAAATAATGCAAGGTAACACTGTTAAATGCTAACAGAGCCAGGATGGCTCTACTTAGCAGGGAGATTATGAATGTCAGCATAGCTTTCGTAGTCATTTAGTCAGTTTTTATAGTCAGTGCACAGATTTTCTTTCAAAAAATCATACCTGTCACTTAGCTCTTTTAGTGCTTTTTTAGCAAAAAGGTCAAATATGGATGGGGAAAGTCTTCCATGGATCCTTGAGTTATATGAAGGCATTATTTGCATCATGTTCTATAGTCTGTATTTAATTGGAAGAAAAATAAGTTACTAGCTATGAGATTAAAAGATCAATGGACAAATGAATATCATCAAATCACATGTGTATAGCAGTAATTGATTTTTATTGACTGGTGGGAAAAGGATAGGACAAAAAAAGGCCGGTTGGCTGAAAGTCTGCCTTTTTTTTCTTTTATGCTAGCTCAGTGTCACCTTGATACACTGTCACTGTGTATTTTAATCCCATTTCTTTCTTTGAAAGAACTCTTTTTCCTAAATTAGTTTAATTAAGAGAAAAGTGTGGATATCTGTTCTAAGGTTTTTCATTGTGAAAATATTGCAAAACTGTTCTCAGTATAATTTGTGCTTTTTCAAATTGTGTGTATTAAACTACTTCTTGACTTCACATCCTCTGTCAGAATATGGAAGTCACTCTGCGGAAAGCTCTTACCACTGTGCAGCATGTACACCTCCTCATGGATCTGTCACATGTTTGCAAAAACAGTAAAAGGATTACATTTCTGTTAATTTCTTTTGGAGGACTCTTGAGTCTAGAAATTACAGGGAGAAATTTCTGATATCAACCCTCTGGTGGAAGGTATTGGGAGCCTCGTGTTACTATTTAGCGTTTCTTCAGCAGTTGTTGCTAAAATGAGTACAGTCCAGACGTTTTCTTAATAATAGTGCAGCTACCTAGTCCACTTGCACTGCTGGGGGAAGAGAAAAAAGAAAAAAACAACCCCTAAACTGTGATATGACTAAGTCCTAGGTTCTGTTTCCCATTGCAGAAGACCCATCCTTTTCAAGCTCTGTTCTGTGTAGAAGTTCCAAGTCAATACTGCCAGATGTGAATATGTTAAGTTGGTTGGTTTGCCTTTTTTAATTCTGAATTGGACCTGCAGATATACTTGGGTTATTCAAATCACTTTCCCTTCCAGTGAGAACCCCTATTTTGTACCTAGAAATCTGATCTTGTCATCTCATTCTAGCATCAAAAGCAGTTGCAGAAATTCTCCCTTGATACAGGAATGTACTCTCTAATTTACTCCACTTCCACAGATCTCTGGGAGGCAGTATTTTCATTTAAATGCAGATTTCATTAAACCTGAGGTTAAAATGCCTGGAAGTGATGCCCGGGCCCTACCTGGGTAGAAAGTTCTAATTTTTCTTAGCAAGTCAGCCACAGAATAAATCTCCTAGTTCAAGAACAGAATTTCATATTTCTTTAAAAGAACAGAACTTTGTTTCTTTTGACGAAACTTCAATCATACAAGGTGTTAAAATAAAATTAATACTTTCCCCCTGTACTCTTAACTTTACTCTGTTGCCTCAGCAGCTAGGAAAAAAAAGGCTGTCCTACAGTAAGCCAGACCAAATAGTCAATGATCAGAAAATTCACAGTTAAAAAGTATTATCAAATTAATTAGTCGACATTTTATTACTTTGCCATTAACTAAGAGACAGTTCCTTGTATTTCATTACTTTGTATACACACCTGCAAATCCTCCCCTAAGCACTGGTGCTCACCTTTTCAATTAATTTTACTCTGTGTTGTCGTTCCTGACCTCTGTCATTTTAACACACCAATATAATGGTTCAGCACAGCATAACTGCGTGAAGTATTAGATTAATTGAATGTATTCATATGGACTGTTTAAGGTATTTGCAGTAGGCTTGGTTCTTGGGCCTGCTGTTTGTATAGATCACTATGTATACCAAGTGCATTTATGTTGAATTCCCCATGGGCAAGGCACAAAAATCAATCCAAGCCACAAGGCCACTCCTCGAGGTCTCTTAGGAAATAGACCAGCAGTCCTCCCGAATAGTTATGGTAGGTTTCATATTCCTGCCTGATATAATTTTCTCTCTTACCCTAGTCTCTGAACACGTACTGAGACATTGAAATCCTTGCACGTTTTGCTGAGTGGCATTGTTATTTGTAGTGAGTGTTTTACTCTCGGTAATCCAAAGAAAGGTTGTGCACTAATGTGTTACTTACACTAGTTCTTAAAACAGTCAGGATTGTTAAAAAAGGATAAGTACATAGCCACAAAAGAGATTACTCTGTATGATCTCCACTGTTACTGTGCTAAGTTTTGTTATCAGTACTAGTAATTGAAAGTATATGTGTGCACCAAGACAGCATTTTGAAGCACTTTGAAGAGGACTGGTAAGACATTCTTTCACGTTTAAAAAAGTGTGTGACATAATACAAATGGAAGTGAATTTAATCTTATTTTTATTTAAATAATGTATATTTATATTCCATTTTCAATTTACGTGGATTTTTGGGGGGTTTATGTCTGTGTTGGCTATTAAAAGTCATTGAGCTTTGAAAGGGTGATTATTTTAGATCAGTAGCAAATGTAGGTTTAGTATCAGTACTCCATTATTCATATGGAGAAACTAGAGCATGGAGCACTTTGACAATTTTTAAATGTTTTTCTCACTACGATGTTTCTTCAAAGGTCAAAGTAATAAATCATAAATTAACGAACATCAGGCTGACTAAGGTTTTTTTCTTTTGCTCTCTGTTTCTCTCCTTTTCTCCTTCATGTCACACTCAGATTGGTTCTCTCCTCTGTTTCGGACTACTTTGCGGCAATGTTCACTAATGATGTAAGAGAAGCTAGACAGGAAGAAATCAAGATGGAAGGTGTGGAGCCAAAGGCATTGTGGGCTCTGGTTCAATATGCATACACAGGTAATTGAAGTGAAAATGAGAATTTCATCCAATGAATTGTGCTCATGTGAGCATTGTATTCCATTACTAGAATTCAAATACTCTTTACAAATTATTCACATTATTTAATTTCTTATAAATATATAAAAATAAATCGTAGAATATCCTGAGTTGGAAGCAACCTACTAGGATTCTCAAAGTCTGACTCCTGGCCCTGCTCAGAGCACCCCAACAATCACACCACGTGCCCAAAAGTGTTTTCCAAACACTTCTGGAACTCTGTCAGGCTTGATGCTGTGACCACTTCCCTGGGGAGCCTGTTCCAGTGCCCAGTCGCNCAGCAGCAAGAAGAGATTAGTGCCTGCCCCTTTCCTTCCCTGGTGAAAAAGCTGTAGACAATAAGGTCTCATTGCTGTTACCTGAGACAACCTGATAGGATCAAGTTTCTCTGATAATACTGTATTCAGTTAGTTAACAAATTATGTGAATCTATTAAATGTATCTTGACTGATCAAAAAAGGAATCTCATTAGGATTCCCTTTCCTTACATCATTGTAGATACTAATTTTGTAAACTATTCTTTATCTAATGCTGAGGGTGATGTTTATGAAGCCTTCTATTCTGTCATATAATCTGTAAATAATTCTGTTGCCTTGGGGTTTTAGGAAATATATATTATTATAAGAGCAAACTGATGTGATCTTCTTTTTGATATTACTAGGTCGCCTTGAATTAAAAGAAGATAACATTGAGTGCCTGTTGTCTACAGCTTGCCTTCTCCAGCTCTCTCAGGTTGTAGAAGCATGCTGTAAATTCCTAATGAAGCAGCTTCACCCGTCCAATTGCCTTGGAATCCGATCTTTCGCTGATGCGCAGGGTTGCACTGACTTGCAGAAGGTGGCTCACAATTACACTATGGTATGTTGTTACATTAAGTATCATCTGCTTTATTTAGTATGGAAAATACAGAATGTTTTCCTAAATATAGTACTAATGTTTTTCCCCCAGAAAGCCTTCATTGTTTTCAAATAAGAATGCACATATGTTCCCATGATGAAAAATGACAACTGTAGAGTTGCAGGTTTAGAGTTGGAAAGAAATAGGCAAGCATTAATGGTTTCCTGTAACAGAAATGAGATTGTGTGGTATGCATTTAACAGAATAATTCAAAATCTTGTTCTTGTTTCTGACAGTCAAAAACTGCAGACTTCACAGTAGGCAAGCTGCCATCACCTACTCCAAAATAACACATTACTAAATGGAAATGTAGAGTTCCTTTTTTGTAATAAACTGGAGTAATCAGGTTCTAAGTTATACTTGGGGTATGAATGTGGGCATTCAGCAATGTAGATTTTGCATTATCCTTAATATCTTAGCAACGGGATGTCAAGCATTAAAGAATTTAATCTTAGGCTAGGCAATATGTGACTACAAATTTGCTAGATATATTTTCAGTGTTAATTTATAGAAAGTCAGACCTGCCAGCTTAAGTAAACTCCATCTGCTTAATAGTCATCTTTTATTTTAATGTAAAATGTTCTTTTTTTCTTCTCACAAGTGTATTTAAGTAAAGTTATCAGAAGAAAGCAGGAGAACTGTCTCTGAAGCAACCCATTCATCTGCTCTTTGCAGTTTTATGAGGCATTTTGCTCACTTCTTGATGAAATTTTGCCTATGTAAGCTCTTGGGTATGCAGATACTGCATAAGAGATGTGGGATGAAGATAGTACCTAATTTGCTTGTGTGTCATAGCATTACCTTGCCATTAAGATACTGGCTTAGATCCAAGAGTTGTAATTTGTGTCTTGTAATTAGTATTAGAAATCCATGGCTTTTCAACTTTCTGTCTTAGGTTTTGCTGGTTTAAAACCTTTTCTTAAAAAATTACTTCTTCTTGGCTTAAATTAATTTAGTTTAGTATGTATTACAGTTTAATATAGGGTTTTTTCCATATGCAACACAATGTTCTTCCACAGTGAATGGATCTCTTGCATATTTAATACCACGTACACACTGAAATTTACCAAAGCAGATCAATAAATAATATGCAGATTATATGTTTTTATTCTTGGTCTTCATTATTGCATAAACAAAAATAAGGAGACTGCAGTTAGGTAGAATGTCCAATGAAACAGTAAAGTAAATGTGGCTTATTCCTTTGAGGAATATTAGAATTAATGTTGAGTGAGATCAGGATAGAAAAAATATGTGGAAATAGAAACTCCCTCCTTTAAACTATTTTTTCTTTCTCAGAATAAGCATATATTTTGGTCTGGGCCATTGTCATATCCCTTATAAGTGGACTGCCAAGATCAGAGTAGTAAGAATTATTAGACTAATCCATCTTTAAAGGGGAATGTTGGTATTCCAGTCTTAGTATTCTGACTGGCAACTTAGAGCAAATAGGGACTGTGAACTTTCCAAAAGCCATTCTTTTGTAGCACCTATCTTTCTTTTGTTCAGACCAGAGGAAAATAGTTCTGTCCGTTTTGGCTGTTGTTTACTTCAGTGGCAAAATTGTTGCTTTTAAGGCTTTGATGTGAATGAAATTCAAATTAGGTGGATTTTAAAAAGCCGTTTTCAAAACTAATTAGTTGTGCTAGATGGATTTTTCCCAAGGCCTCTTTTAATGTTGTTTAGTTCCAACAGAGACATTAAATTGAATTTTAGTAATAATGAGTAATAGAGAAGCAGCTTCTTTAGTTTGAAATGAGTGTTGCTGTGGAAACTGCATAGAAATGTATAGTCCAATTGAATCTTCAATTAAAATAAATCCCCAAGTAATTTCATTTGTTTAAAAGCTGTTTGAAAAAAGAAAATGTTCAACACTAGTAAGTGCTAGCTACTTGATGCGCTTTCCATTAAGTAGTATTAGAGTGTAAGGGTTAAGTACACCTGTAGTAGCTGGCAAAATTCTCTTTGTAAAACAAGGAATTACTTTTATGCTGTGTTGGGCTGCATAGAACATTGAGGGATTATACTGAGTCTAGTTTATAGTTCTCGTTCTTTTAAAATAATTGTAGTAGAAGGTAGCGAATAGTATAAAATACTTAAATTTTAATTTACATGTTATTTTCTGTGAGTTTTTCTTTGACAGAAAAAAACCCTGATTGCCATTTAACTTTTTTTATAAGTAAAACAACTTCTTTGTTTTAAGGGTTTTTATGACACATGTAATAAGTTTGTTATCATCTTACCTGCTTCATTAAAATACCTCTTTACATGAAGACTTGAAATTCAGGTGAATTTAGGTGAAATTCAGGTGAAAAATAAGCATTTGTTGAAACTGGAGGATGAATCAGTGAGTTATCCCACTAGGTCTACCTCTGTTAATAGGCTTCTTCTGTCTAAATAAAGTTCATTAGTCATTGGAAAGCATCAGCGATTAAAAAGTAATTTAATAAGAAGGATCTGTGTGCTGCATTTCTTCATATTAGAGATGTATGTTATGCTAAAAGGACTTAAGTGTTGCATTACTTTATTGCTTACTGTATTGACAGGTGATAAGGTGTTTTTACAGAGGGGAACAATTTATCAGAACAGGTCAATTTTTGACATTACAAATTAAAGCTTGAAAAAATCCTCAGGATATATGACGTGAAACATGAAATGAATTGAAGTGATTAGTAGTGGATGTAAGGCTGTATAAAGAGCAATTCTGATTTTTACACTTCACAGTCTTAAAACAGAGTTGATAGAATAATGAGATGTATCTGAGTAAACACATCTTTTAAACAAAGGTTATCTTGTTTTGCTGTAGTTTATATATAGTAATGTGGGCATACAGTTATAATTTTAGGAGTTTTATTAGACTGGCCTGTATTGTATCTATAAAGGCTCTTTTTGCACAAAATGCCTTCTGTGCCTTTTTATTGCTGTCTTCAAAGTCAGAAAAAACACCCCTTTTTGACATGTTGTTTGTGTGAAACAGTTGATAGTCTACCTTGAATGAAAACCAATAGTTCCTTTCCCCCAAAAAAGTAAACAAAATGGAAGTTAATACTTTGAGATGAGAAAAACCTAGCCTGTGAAACATGAAATATCTGTGGTGAGTAGTGAGGTGTTCTTAGGTAAGTGTCAGTAGCTTCTTCAGTATCCAGATTTTAACTTTCTGATTTACAACCAAAAAAGAAAAAGCAGACATTCTAAACTTCATGTGTGATAGTGTCTGAGTCAGTCCCTGTGTAATCATTGTTGCTCAGCTATGCATGCTTAAAGCAAAGTGAAAAGTCATTTTGATTTTCATCAGAAGTCTTCATAAGTACATATGCAGTGACAATATTACAAGATTCTGATAAAATTAGTTTTGGAGTTTGTGTGATTTCTGAGCAAGCCAATGGATGTTTATAAGAAGAAAAACTTAGGAGAACAGAGTAATAGATTGGGTCCAAGCGCACAAACTAGGTATTTTGCAGAAGACAAGGTGTGACATACTTGGACTTGCTTTCTCCCATAAGCAGTAGTTGGGAAACAAAAATCATTGCAATATGGAGTTATGATTTGGAAAGAGGAATTAAAGAGGGATAATTTGTCCTTTTTTTCTTGCAGCAGCCAGGACAGTTTTTCCTTTTGTTAAGGGGTGCATGAAGAGAGGACAAATTTAAATACTCTTTTTGTCCACAAAGGGCCAGAACCAAAGATCGTGATAGTGCCTAAAACAAGGATTTTACATTCTTGCACCTGAAATTGCAGTCCAAAATATCCTACTCAATAATCAACTGACTTGGAAAGTACTCACTCACTTTGTTTTCACCTGTGAAAACCCAAGATATTTCTGTCTTTCAAGTTCCCTCAGTCCTGCCTAGCACAACAGATCAGTAGTGCTTTGTCATGGCTAAATAGATTTCTGCATGCTGCTCAGCCTGTTTTGGAATCCACGTACTGTGCAGCGAGAAGTCAAGCTACAATGGCTGTACTCTAAACAAACCCTGGACACATTGCAAATATTAGGTTGGCTGATTGGTTAACACATCAGTCAAATCTGAGTAAAAGTAAAGTAGGTAGGATCTGACATCTGTTTGACTATTAGTAGTTTACCAGGAAGTCAGATAGCTCAGTTCTTAGTGAATTCATACAATAGTTGACCAGTGGACTGAAGCAGCCAGCAGACAAAATTACATTCCCTGTTTGTTCTCGTTCAGATCCTGTGAGTCAAGCACCTCTTGCTTTTTGGTTGCCCAAGTTCAGAGTTTAAACAGAGTCCCATGGTTAGAGCTGCCTGTTGGGCAGCCTCAGTCCTTCTCAACCTGTAGGTCTGATGCTCTCCAAGGTTTTAATCCTTCTGACACAGTGTAAAGGGAGACTAACCATCTCACTGTATCTCACTGTAAGGATTAAGTATGATTTAGAAAAACATATCATGACATTTTTTGTGCTCCTAATATTTTTTGCTATGTACCAAGTCCAGGGCAGGTCTGTTAGCTAACACATAAACCTCAGGCTACTAATTTGATAAAGTTTCCAAGCTCTTTGAGGAGCTAATTTTGGGGTTGGGAAACTCTGTTTACTTTCAGGACCAGAAAGCAAGGGATTGAAACTGCAGACCATTTGTTCTCTGAAATATCCTGTTCTTCCACAGAGAGTTCCCATAAGAAGAAGGAAAGAAAAGACTAATGAGGAGGTTAAGAATGCTAGGAGATACACTGGCTCCTTCTTTTTGTCTTCAGAATCTCTGTCTGTAGAGGAAGAGGAATTGTCAGATTCTGATTATAAAAAAACCCAGACATAGAACAAAGAGTGCCTGTATTCCCAGTGGAATGCTTTGATACTCTGCTCAAAAGGAGTCTCTGCTTTAAAAATAGAATGGGAGCAAGAGGAAGTTGAGCTTGTTCCCTTTCGAAAGCAACGGTCTGCAAGCAACAAGAAGGAAAATCAGGCTTTTTACACATAACAGCTGTTGAAGTGGTGAAATCCAATTGGAAAAAAGCTTTCCAAAGAAGATCCCTGACTGACTTACGCAAGATCAGCTTGTTGTTGCCTCTAGAGACAAAAGAACTTTTCATGCAAGTGCTTTCCCCTTCCTCTTCCTGTGATCCGGATAGTCAATTTGGAAAGTTTATGGTAGTAAGTGTTGGCGTTTCTCTTTGTCAGAGCTGACTGCCTGTTCATTCAGCAAAACTAAAAGCACAGCTCCAGCTTGCATACTCTGTAGGACAGAGAACCAACAAAAAAGCAGCTAGTGGAAAAAATTAACTCAGTGGAATATGAATTCCTGTGAACTGCATGTTTAAACTGTGGAAATAATTTTGATCACTTCTCAGATTCAATTTTACTGCCAGGCATTTAATATCAGGGTGAAATAAATAGCAGTGCATGTGTTGTGGTTCTGAATTTTGGTACAGTTCTTTCACTGTTTTTAATTCATATATTTATTCATTTTAACTTTTATTTTGGAGTACAAATAGTTAAATGCATTAAAGAGGAAAAGACAACTGTCTCCCTTCTGATCTACTATAGCTTTCACTTGGAAGTACTTCTTTTGTGTAGACAGTTGGATCTTTTTTGTAGGAAAACTTTTCAGATATTAAACATAAAAGTTTTCTTTCCAAATTCTATCCACAAGTAGAATTATGTACACCAGTAACATTTTCAGTTATTTTCCTGATTTTCAGAATTACCCATGAAGTGGAGTCACTTTGATCTTTCCCCTCACACGTCTTGTAACCATCTTATATACATCTGGCTTTCATGAAAGTTGGACTGTTTACACCTAATTAGTTTTTCCTCTTCACTCAGCTCTTTTTTTTTTTTAATTAGTCAGTATCTTTGGAGTACTTAGGTATAGCTTTGAAAGCATTAGATCAGGCAATAAAAAGAAATGTTAACTTTTTTTGCTTTGTTGTCATGATGCCCATTGCCATAATGCCAAACTGTACTGTCATTTTGGTTGCCATTTTAAATACTAAATTCAGACCTGTTTTGCAGTGCACCTCTTGCTTCTTCTTGCAAGTTTCTCCCCTTTTTTGACCTAAAAATCCTATTTTTTTCAACATGTGCTTCTAATCTACAGTTTTTTATTAGCGTGGAATTCTTTCTTTTTAAATCATTAAGACATGAAGTAAGGCTAACTTTCATATTAGGCCCAGTTAGACATCCCTGTTAGTGAATATTACACGTTTTGTTCTCCAGGTGTTTTGGAGGTGTGTGTGATGGCCAAAACCAGCATCCTGTTAGCTCACCGTCTAGCAATCCACAGTGCATTTAATAAATTGATTATAACACTGTTATCATCATGAAGTTACTCTCAGTTTTGAGTATGAATTTGGCTGGAGTTTGAGCTACCAAATACAAGAATATGTTGTGATTTTACTTTTCTGCTTTTGCTTTGCTTTGCTGCCTTGTAAAGGTATATGGGGAAAGAGGATAGACATGGCATCACCCTTTTCTGTTACATTTAGGTTTTTCACTGTAAATTCATGGTGCTGATTGTGTTTCTACATACTTCTGCTGTTTCTGCCTAAATTGATCAGAATACTTACAGAACATACTGCAAGCCCTCATATTATGAAGTAATTGGATATCAGTGCAGGACATGTTACATATTGTGAATTTCTTATTTTGAAGCAAGAATTTGTTGCTGAAAATAACAGAATGAAAATCAGAAGATTTAATAGTATCAAAGTAAATATTGTTAATGTAGTAAGGCATGTGTAATATTGTGGACTCTTCGTATGTTTTGCACCCCAGTCAAATCAGATAAACTGTATAAAACCTATGAAATAGTAAAATAAACTTTAAATAATCAATTTTAAATCAACAATAAAATTATTAGTGTTTATTTATTCTAAAAACTTAATGCCACATTTTCATCTAGCAGTAATGAGAACAGCTACATGTGCCCAATTGTTGTAGCGTGTTGTGGTCTTTGCTTGACTAAGCATCTTACATTGTCAACAGGAACAAACTGCATCTTTTTAACTATACTTCAGAAAGCATTTCTTCACTTTGCAATGCCAAGATAGTAACACCCACAACCTATGGCTCATTTCTGTCTATACATTTCTCCTTCAGTTGTTTCAGCACATCTGTCTGTGAGACTGAATGACTGAGTTAGGGAAATGATCATGGGTGAAAATAATTCAGTACTTTTTTTTGGTCTTCTCCCAGGTCAGTAGTCCAGTGGGACAACTGAGAGATGGCATGAAGGGAGGGAAAAGAGGGGAAGATACAGTAGGTGTTCCATAAAATGTCTTCAAAGTACAGTGTTGCCTCTATTAAAATACTTTTCTTTTTCAGGAAAACTTCATGGAAGTAATTAGAAATCAGGAATTCCTGTTATTACCAGCCACTGAAATTGCTAAGCTTTTAGCAAGTGATGATATGAATATTCCTAATGAAGAAACTATACTGAATGCACTACTTACGTGGGTTCGACATGATTTGGAACAAAGAAGGAAAGATCTCAGTAAACTCCTGGCTTACATTAGACTGCCTCTGCTTGCTCCACAAGTAAATTGTTCAGTTCCTCTCTAGTTTATACCATGGTTACAGTGGGCATAATGTCCACAGCATAAATACATTGATAGTGACAAATCATAAAATTCATAGCAATTTGGATTCTTAGAGATGCACATAAGGACTTAGCACGTTATATAGGCATGATAGTTTGTGTCTCTTTGTGAACTGCAGCATATTCTGATCCTAGGACACAAGGGGGTGGTGAGCCTCTAGCAAAAAGTTTCTTTTCTTTCCTATAAAAATGCTTATCAAGGATATGTTAGTCCCTGGAAGCTGTGTCCTTTTAAAATCTCTTCTGTGTGGAACTTGCGCAATATATTTGGCTTATTGCATTTCCTTAATATAGTTATAGCTAGGAAATGCAATTTTAATTAATTGTTTGGAGTGATATTAACTCCTGATAGGCCAT
Source organism: Grantiella picta (assembly GCA_013397955.1). NCBI lineage: Eukaryota > Metazoa > Chordata > Aves > Passeriformes > Meliphagidae > Grantiella > Grantiella picta. Next base: position 94,575 of record VZRM01000703.1, read on the forward strand.
CATTGGGTACTTCTTGTTCTTCCCAGTCAATACTTTTTCACCTTCTTGGACATTAACACAAAATGTTGAGGAAGCATAGGGCTCAGTTTGTTAAAATAGTTGTGAATTAAGTTTTCCTAGTCCTGTAGGAATGACTAGTCTTGTTAGTGTCATGTTGACTCCCTCGAAGGCAGGGAGGCCCTGCAGAGAGACCTCAACAGATTAGAGGACTGGGCACTCACCAACTATATAAACTTTACCAAGGAAAAGTGCTGAACTCTGCACCTGGGATGGAGCAACCATGGATGCATGGTCAGGCTGGTGAATGAGATGCTGGAAGGCAGTGCCACTGAAAGGAACCTGGGTGTCCTGGTCGATGGCAAGTTGAATATGAGTCAGCAGTGCCCTGGCAGCCAGGAGGGCCAGCTGTGTCCTGGGGGGCATCAGGCACAGCATTGCCAGCTGGGCAAGGGAGGGGATTGTGCTGGGGGCAGCTTTGGTCACCACAGTGTAAGAAGGATATTAAATTAATAGAGAGTGAAGGGCCTTAAGGGGAACCTGTATGAGGAGCGGCTGAGGGCACTTGGTCTGTTCAGCCTGGAGAAGAGGAGACTGAGGGGAGGTCTCACTGAAGAGTACAACTTCCTCATGAGGGGAAGGGGAGGGGCAGACTGATCTCTGCACTGTGGTGNTCTGCACTGTGGTGCCCAGTGACAGGACCTGAGGAAATGGCCTGAAGTTGTGTCAGGGCAGTTTTAGGTTGGATATTAAAAAAAGGTTCTTCACCCAGAGGGTTGTTGGGCACTGGAACAGGCTCCCCAGGGAAGTTGTCACAGCACCAACCTGACAGAGTTCCAGATGCATTTGGACAATGATCTCAGGCACATGGTGTGGTTCTTGGGGATGTCCTGTGGGGTGCTAGGAGTTGATCATCCTTGTGAGTCCCTTCCAACTCAGCTTATTCTGTGATTCTGTGATTCACTGCCTGGTAAAAAGTTTGTAAACTAGGTTTGATTATTTTTGTTTTTTCTTTTCTTCTCTTTCCTTGTTGGATCTTCTTTAGTAGTATTTAACACTTACTATATAGTCAGAGGATTTTGCATTGTGGTTTTCAGTATGTTTAATGAGAATCCTCTCTATTAAATGAAGAAAATAGGATTTTTATGGAACCTGAATAATAAGTAAAATTCATTAATGCAACAAAAATGGAGTTCAGTTAATTCATAGTGATAAATCACATGCACTACATTCTGTATATTACCGCTAATGTGATGTCCTTTTGCTGGATAGTAAGATTCACTACCAGGCATTTTAGTATTTATTTCCATACTGATAATTATATATTCAAAAGCAGGATTTTGTCAGTTGTGGCCTTGATTTTGTAATTCACTTTTTCCAGAAACATAATTCAGTGTAAGTCAATTGACTAGGAGGAAATCATTCTTTTGTTGAACATTTAATTAATTGATAACTGAGTAACCCCTGCTATATTCCTTTTACTTAATTGGCAGTAATTGAAACATCTTTAGGAACTGAAAGTGCAGAATTTACCCTGGAAATATGTACTGATTAAAATTATGTCCACTTTGTAACTGATTAGGAAAATAGCAAGATGAAACACAAAAGCAAAACTATATTTTACTTATTATTTTACCTTTAATTTTTCATCTCATTTCCAAATATATATTATACTCCTAAGACAAAAATTTTCGGTTACCTTTTTATTTATTACTTTCTTTAACAAATTAAAGTGTTAAAACTGTGATTTTAATATGGAAATGATTAGTGGATAGGTAAACTTACTTGAAGTGCCCAAAACAGTCTTAATGTTTTCAGAATCATGTTTTTCTGTATGATCATGTGAAATTAGGCAATCTAATTAAAATTAATTAAATTAAATTTAAGTTTAATTAAAAATTAAACTCTTTTCAATTTTATGGTTGATGAGTTAAAGGTATTTGAAAGAAATCAAATTAGAAAATTGAGCAACTTGCTGAAATCAATAATGTTGCACGCAGAAATGCAGATGCACTTAAAAATCTTCATGAAATACTGCAAAACTGTAGCAATGGAAGCAAAAAAATCATAATAGTTAATTTTATGGGTTGGTTTTATGCAACTCTTTGTAGATAGCATTCTGTCATCTCTCTGGTTAATTCAAGCAATGCCCTAAATATTTGTAAGTTTCCTTTTGCGAAAGATTAATCTTTGTCAGTTTGTTAAGCTGTAAGGTGGCAAATATCACATCTCTGGTAAACAACAAAAAAGATGATTTAGCAATTTTGGAATTACCAGTTGGCTCAGATTCCTTTTAGACAGAAGTTCTTAGTACTGGAGAATCTGCACTACCTTTCTCCTTATCAGAGTTACAGTTACTATGATTTCATACTAACGTGTCATTTATAAATGCTGTTAGAAATGCTTTTAGTACAAGGAGCCATGTAAATAATAAAACTTGGAAAAAATTTGGTTTTGTTTCAGTAAGCCTATTCCACGTTCTTTGAGTGAGGAATAATTCTAGAAGTTTTAGTTTCAAAAGCCTACAAAAGCTAGATTGCATTTCTTTTTAAATGAAATAAAGTTGCTTTCAGAGACTGAGACTGTGTGCTGTGAGAAATTCTTTATAGGTTGAGTGGGTTAGAAACTGCAGAAAATGTAGGTTGCATCTGGTTGTTGCAGAACTCACATTCACACGTAGTGTTGCTTTAAATATTAAATGCTGCTTGTCCATCAGAAAAATATATGGTAACTCTGAATTGGTCGTGTTATGTACAAGCCTTAGTTTTCATGCATGCAGCTGTGACAGTGTCTGATTTTAGGACAATAGTAATTAATTGATTTTTTTTTTGTATTTTTTTAACTGTGTGCAATTTTATAGCATTGCACACTGGCAGTTAAAAGACAGCTTTTAGTTTATTAGTTTATAATCATAAATTTTCCCTGTGCAGTGATAGAAGTGGTGCTTTTGAGTCAAATGAAGAAACAATGGGAGGTATGAAAATAAAGAATGAGATAAAGTTCCCTCTACTAGTTTACATGAGAACACTTTTCATTTGCTATTTTAAATAATAGCCAATTAGAGAAATGCTGCAAAAGTCTGTTTTCTGAAAAGTCACTGATGAAGGGCTTTGAAAAGGTTTTTTATTCTCTCTGTAATTGTTAATTATGTTTTCTGTCATATTTTGATTTGCCTGATAACTTAGGTGTTTAGGCTTAGCAAACTGTACTTAACCTGTATCTCTTCTGGAGCCATGGTTATCATATTTGCCACTTTGCAGCCCTAAGGCAGTTTTGAGCCAGGGTTATTCAGACCATATTGTGCACAACTATTTCATCGCAAGTCCCTTTAGTACTTCTGATGACTGATGTTACAGCAGTTTTGTATTTGTTATTGGTTGGCTGTCAACAGCTCAACAATGACATCTCATTCTGGTTTGTGGACTTGCATGTCTAATATTCACAAAGTGTTTGGATTTTGAATTTTCAGAGGCATATGCCTTTTTTTCTCTCTCTTTTTCTGACAACTGTCCAAGTCCCAGTGGGGCACTTCATTTGCTTTTCTCTCTGTTATTCATGCCATGTTGTGCAGCTCAGAAAAATGCCAGTTGTCCAGACTTCTAACAAATAGAATTGTGACTCTCAACCTACTAATAATTCTTTTTATTCCTGCAGTTTGATAAATATGGGGTACTCCATACCACTCCAGAATCTTTGAACTTAAAACCTTTTATTAGTAGTCCTCAGATGAATTTTATCTAAGTCATATTTAAGATCTAAAAGTTGCCAAATTTACTTGCAAGCGTGATACAAAAATTTCAACAAAGGCTTGTATTAAGTGATACGTTGTGATCTGGGTCACTGTCAGAATGAGGAACAGAATATATATTAAAATACTCAGCCTGTGCTGAAAGGGCTTTTACAGACCTCTGCATTGGGTGGATTTCAAAATAAAAGCATGAGGTTGAACCGACTTATGTACCCAGAGCCTGTTTCCATTTCCTTGAACATTCCTGCATGGCACTGGAACTTGAGGAGATTATGTTTCCTGCCTTTGGATCATTAAGCTTAAATAATCCATGAAGATCAGATGGCCTTCCTCTTTTAATATTTACTTAATTATTTAATGCTTTAGCTTAAAATGTGAATGTTCTGTTAGTTAAATGTTTATTTTTACCCTACCTGTTTTTATGTGACCATTTTGAAAATACAGAGATTTTAAATCAGGCAGTGGAAGTGTTTGTATAAAATATTATCTTGGTAATCGTGGTTTTATTCTTCATGTGGTTTATAGCAATACAGCTTGTTTGATTTTCTTTCTTTTTCACAGTTTCTGGCAGATATGGAGAACAACGCACTCTTTAGGGATGACATTGAATGTCAAAAACTCATTATGGAAGCAATGAAGTACCATCTGTTGCCAGAGAGACGACCTATGTTGCAAAGTCCTCGCACCAAACCTAGAAAATCTACAGTGGGTGTTTTGTTTGCGGTTGGAGGAATGGATGCAACAAAAGGTATTGACTTATGTAATGTTTAGTTGATGAGCTGTTTTGGTTCTTTTTAAAAGAAGTGTTTGATAGATTTTTTTACAAGATGTTAAATCTAAAATTCAAGAATTCTGTAGTACAGAACATGAAACATCTAAAATGTATACTGTTTATTAGGTTATAAAGGCCTAAATGTCTTTGATAATACTGTAAATATTCTGGAATCTAGAATTATGATTGATTTGAAATTACCAAAGGAATAGCTGATTTCTGAGTAGTGAAGTGTTTAATTGAATGAAAACTAATCTTTATTTACTTGAGTGGGCAGTAATTTGGAAGAGGAAGAAAAAGACTAAAAGGGCACTAAGGTGATCTGCACATGCTTTTAAAAAAAACCCAAAAAACCAACAAAAATGTTCTGACTAATTGTTAAATAGTTCTGTCACAACTACTTGGATTATCTTTTTCATAGAAACTTCCATATTGTTTAATGGTAATTAGAAGGAATCTGGCAAGTTAGGAAAGATATGGCAGAGAACGTTTTTTCTTTAATTTGTTGTTTTAAAGTTGGTTTTCAGTACTTCATGCCACATACCTTCAGCTTTTTTTGTCTAATATGACAAAACAGTTGATTTCAATATACAGTTGTTTTATATTCCTAATATTTCTATTTCTAAAGGCTTGATTCTGCAAAGCAGTGAAAAAAACCCTGCTTTTTGTGTTGAAAATCACCAAGAAAGTCATCCTTTATAAAAATGCAGGTAATTGCTGAGGTAGGCAAAAAAGACTATTTGTTTACACAGACTTAAGGACATGCTGCAGGATATCATCATGTCTTGTGGGATCAGCATATTGCTGAAATAAAAACTATCCTAATACTTCAGACTTCTTTTTTTCATATATAACTTGCAATATTGTCTTTCAGGAGCTACAAGCATTGAAAAATATGAACTTCGTACCAATACATGGACTCCAGTTGCAAACATGAACGGGCGAAGATTACAGTTTGGAGTTGCAGTCTTAGATGATAAATTGTATGTTGTTGGTGGCAGAGATGGACTGAAAACACTGAATACCGTGGAGTGTTACAACCCTAGATCAAAAACTTGGAGTGTAATGCCACCTATGTCCACTCATCGTCATGGTCTTGGTATGTACAGTTCTGTAAAGGCTAAATGCATATTTTTTAAAGGTTATCTGTTTTAGGATTGATTGAAAAAACATTCAGAAATTAGGTTTGGGGGGGTGGAAATTTTGTTTTAATGCCAGCTGCTTGTTCAATGTCTTTTCTCCTTCAGATTATATTGAAGACTATATTTGGTAGCACTGGCTACCAAAAGAAAATTTCTTTCTTTTTAAATATTTTGTGGTGTACAGTGGACTGTCACTAAGAAATTCTGATCTTTATTCCTCTTATCCAGAAGCAATTGTTTTCCATATCTGTTTTTTAGGAGTAGCTGTATTGGAAGGTCCCATGTATGCTGTAGGAGGACATGATGGCTGGAGCTACCTGAATACAGTAGAAAGATGGGATCCACAGGCTCGTCAGTGGAACTTCGTAGCTAGTATGTCAACTCCCAGGAGCACTGTTGGTGTAGCAATATTAAATGGAAAGTATGTGAAGGCGATTTCTGTTTTCAAATTTAAAATCTCATGATTTTAATATAATTACAGGGCCATCCTAAATGACTATTAATTATTTCTCTTGATAGATACCAGTTGGTAGCATTAAGAGCCAGGTTTCTTCATTCACAGAAAAGATAGTGTGCTGGGTCAAGCAAGCTTCTCCACAGCATTACAGTTGTATGTCAAGTGTTTATCTCCCTCATCATCTTACTGACCTCAGCTGGACTTGCTCCAGTATGGCAGGGTCTTTCTTATACCAAGAACCTGCTGCATTAGGATATGAAACTTGGCAGAAAATAATCCCCCTTGCATTCCAGCTGGTCCCCAGAGATCGGAGGGGCTGGGTCCAGCTGGGCCTAATTTCTGTTTATAACCAGTTCAGCGTTCTAAGTCTGGTTGTGTTCAACACTTTCACAGTCACACACCCACAAACAGTGTGGTTTATTGAAGCTACAGAAATGCAGATTCAGAATTGCTCTTGATGAATGAACTTACTGCTTCAGCATTAAATATACCTAAGGCTAACTACTAAGTTAGCAATTCAAGCTAAATCAACAAATTCAGTTTCTCACTTCACCCTTAATTAAGCTTTGTTTCACCTGTGTATGCACCTACACAGCTGAAGATGCAATTCTTACCAAAGAAGTGCCCCTGCTTTGGGGGTGGAGAGAGGAGCAAGCCATGTTTTGCCAGGGTGACTACAGTAATAATACCACAGTAGACAAGGCTACTGATTTACTGAGTAGTATTGTGGTTGTGGCAGAGTATTTACACTCTATTGTCCACAAATTTTTACTTCTTGCTTATGCACTAGCTGATGCATCTCCCTTGAGCTATTTGAATGTTGTCAGGTTAAAAAAGATTTTCACACTTTTTTTTTAATTGGAAGCCTAGTCACTGGTAAATAGTACAGCTGAAAGACACCTGCAAAGGGTTCTGTGAGATCTGGAACAAGTTCAAGACTGAGTAGAAATGCTCACTGCCTACAGGAAGGAGGGATAAACTTGAACAACCGGCAAGCAGAGTGCCTTGGCTGCCTTGGAACTGCAGTCTCAGACATCGTAGTTAGATCTAAAGCTTCCTAGGTATTCAGCAGAGGGTCCCAGGTGTGATGAAAAGCACCAGAATTAGAGCCTCATGTTTCCCTATTATTACAGAACATTGCCTAGACTCTTAATAGGGGCAACAACATGAGATGGCTACAGCTCACAATTTAAACCTGCATGCTGTATTTCAGATGCGGGAGCAGTAAATTCTGCAATTTCTAGTAACATCTGTCTGTAACTTAGTATGTTTCAGAGCATTGGATCAAAACCTTCATATAGAGAAATTAATATGTCTTTCTGCATGTCCAGAATGTGAAATCACTGCATAAGTGATCAAAACTCTCTCATGTTTTGGGGGAAGTTAAAGTGGAGAGCTTCATGTAAATGTTGTGTTGCATAAAAGATTGATTTTAGTCAGGAACTTTATGGATCTGTGACAGACTTTTACAGTAACCTTCATTACATTGCTTACCTTAAACAAGTTGTGTTACTAAACATGGGAACTTCCACAGAATTACTTTAAAGGGTATTAAAATTGTTACTGAGAACAATTAGATCAACCATATTTACAAGATGTTTGTATTTAAGTTTCTTGTCAGTATTTTTAAAAATCAAACACTAGTATTACCCAGACTGAGGACATCTTGAATAGTGCTTTGTAGTAACTGTTGTAAATTGTTCACACTATCATTATGTACAGTATCTAATGTTTATTTGATTATTTAACCATAGTTAGGCTCTGAAAGGATTTCGTTAATGTTATTTCAGGTGACCTCTCACTGGATTTTGCTTCTGATGCGTTGCTGCTTTTTTAGAATGGCTTCTGTGTTCCTACTTTTCCAAATAATACTGCTGGACATGTCTGCTGCTATGCCTAGGTTGCTCATAAACTCTGTTCATAAACTCTTTATCAAATTTGATTATTTGATTAGTTTCAAAGATTCATCAGTGATTGAGTCCTCCTAAACCCGTTTTTTTTCATTTATTTCAGCCCTTCCAAATAGCTGAAATCCTTTGTTTGTACTAAATGCCAGAAACCTTTTTGTTAGGACTAAGCAAATTGGGCCACCTAGTGGGTGTCAGGGATTTAACATAGTGTTGCCAGTCATGAACTAAAACCCAGGCCCAGAAAAACATTTGAATGCCTTAGGTAGAGTTGGTGCATGCACAGATCCACTACTGAATTTATCCTTCTGACCCTGCAAGTCACATTTGTAATTTTGAAATTGTTAGCTATAGGCATATGTTGGAACATAAATGCTGTGCAATATATTCAATTTTCTGTAAATTATTGTTATTATGCATTGATCGTTACAATAGGAAAAGATTGGAGCAAAATCTTATCTGAGTTTTCACAACAGAACACTCTGTTGAAAGTTGAATGTCTCCTTCTAAACTTCCCATTTTAAGAAACTTGGAAATCCTTCGTGTTTCACTAGAAATTGTCTTATTCAAGACAATTTCTTTTTTTTTTTTCTTTTTTTTTTTCCTTTGTAGGCTTTATGCAGTCGGTGGTCGAGATGGAAGTTCTTGTCTTAAGTCAGTAGAATGTTTTGATCCTCATACAAACAAATGGACTCTCTGTGCCCAGATGTCAAAAAGAAGAGGTGGTGTAGGTGTAACCACCTGGAATGGGTTCTTGTATGCAATAGGTGGCCATGATGCTCCAGCATCCAACTTAACATCCAGGCTGTCAGACTGCGTAGAAAGGTAATATCCTGATGAAGGAATGTCCTGTTATGTGATTCTAATAGTGCTAGTCTATGGAGTGATTTACAGAAAGAGCTGTAAGTAGAAAGCCAATTAGATAGGTGTTATTTTTACCATGAGCAGAGGAAATGTATATAAAAATATGCTGTGTAGTCATACATTATTCAAAATGTTACTAGGATGGATTATTTAAAGCAAATTCTCCTTAATGCAATTCATCTAGATTATTTTTACAATCTCAATGAATTAATTATGTTTGATAACTGAAACAACTTGGAATTGAATGCTTTTAAAAATGAAGCAGATCTTCTTTCAGGCAAGAAGTCTCTATCCATATAATAACTTTCAAATTTTTATATCATAACTGTAAGGTTTCATGGATCCTTATATATGTTATTCTTTCTTTTATCCCCTAATGACACTGGAAAACTGGCATGTAATTCTATCATTCCTAAATTGGTATGTCTTTATATAAAGTGATTAATGAATGATGGTATCACAAATTGCAGAAGCACATGTGATCCATAAAATAATTTTGAAATATAGTAAATACTTCATAATGCACTGCATTAAATCTTCACTGGCATTTTAGGTATTTCTGAAATATGCTTTAATTCTCTCCCTGCTCCCCACCACCATCTGTAAAACTTTTCTTCTTCCCTGTTATCTCCCAACACTTACAATAAGTCTTCATTGCCCATATTCTTCTTTTACTAAATTTATTAATGCCAGGAGGTATGTTTCACCCTTCACCCCCAAAAAACCCCAAACAAACAAAAAACCACAAAACAAAACAAACAAAAAAACCACACCTCAAAAAAACCACCACAAGAGAGCTGTTGTTTTCAAACTTTCAGAGTCCTAGTGGAACTGAAAATACAGTATGGCCCACACTCCTTAACATGTGGAAATTGCACTGAAAAGACCCTAGAAACTTTTACAGATAAGAAGCTACTTCTTAGCAAATACCAAATTTTTAGGGCAATATACATAATCAGAAGCCCAAGAGAAGCAGTAAGTCTGTGTGTTTTTCTACATCAGTATTCTCGAAAACAAAGTTACAGAATTCATAACTTTAATAAATAGGAATCATCTTGTAATGCATTTTGTCCTTGCTCTTTTAGTGAGTTGAAATTGAAGACCATCAAATTCATGGAACTAGTTTCTTAAAAAAATTAAAGAGTTAAGGAATATTAATTTAAAAAATCAGGTTTTTTATAACCACAGTAAGCTTCTGAATTATATTTTGTAATAAAAGTTGCTTTTCCCAGATAAATGTAAATGTTTATAAATTATAAAATAATTGGAATAGTAATTTCTAGATGCAGTTTACTAATCACCCTTTTCTATTTGCATATGTGCTTCAGGTAGTGTTTTCATGTTACAGTTATGTTTGCATGCATTTGTGTAATACTTTGATTAGAGGACAGCAAATAAAATTGCTAGAGCTCTTTGTATATGTGTTCTTCAGGAAAAAGAAAATGACTAGTGTCTTTCAACACTGTTTCAAGTATGATCTTAGGATGGCCTTTTAACCAAATAATTACTTTCTTACTGTAGTTCTTTAGAGCCCTTCAGAGCTCTGTAATTACATGAGTTCTGCTGTAAGCATCTGTGATCTTAAAAAAGATTGTCTCTTTCAGTCAGATTAAAATATATTCTTTGACATAAGCAGAGCATGGAGTCTCCTATGTAGTTCTCAATTTGACTTGTAAAGAATATTGATAATGTTCCAGAACTACACTTAATGTTTTTCATTAAACCATCTGTGTTTACTGTGCTAATCCTTCTGATTTCAGAAGTGCTGTAAATTGTCTTAAGGGTTTTGCATTTCCCATAGAATTTTCTCAAACTGTTTTGGGTGTCATATTTTTGAAAATTATAGTCTTAGTAATGGTAATCTTAGTATCAAACCAAATTTTACCAGCCTGTGCTTCAATAGTTACAACTTAGAGCAAGCACTTGCTCCACTGCAGTGCAGCAGCAGAACTGTCTGCAGGGTGTTGTGTTTAGACATACAAAATGTAGTAAGAGCAGCTGTATATGTCTGTATTACTATATGGAAAGCAGCACAAAGTAGATATCTGTCTATTAGTGACTGTGTTTCCAGATGACTAAAGAAAGAGTTTCAAAGGGAGGGGAATTGAGGGGGGGAAAGTCTTTTGAAATTAACACCCAAATCTGTACTGTCCTGTTTCCTACTACCTGGGCAGCATCAATTCCAGTACATTTTTTTTGTTGTTGTTGGATATTGGTAACAGTTTTAGAGCATAACACAAGTTATCTTTCAGGTATGATCCCAAAACAGATATGTGGACTGCTGTGGCCTCTATGAGCATTAGCAGAGATGCAGTGGGAGTGTGTCTTCTTGGTGACAAGTTGTACGCTGTTGGAGGATATGATGGTCAAACATATCTAAATACAGTGGAATCTTATGATCCCCAGACAAATGAATGGACACAGGTATAGTTTTTGATCAGACCATACACTACCTTTAATATTGTTATTTCAAATATGCCATTTTTTAAAAGGAGAATTCAAATACTTCTGTAGAAATAACTTTCTTACAAGTCTGTTGTCTGTTTTTTCCCTTTGTGTACCATCTTGAGATGATTTATCTTGAACAGACATTGGTTAATTTCTAATAAACTGCCCTCTTTCTTTGGCAAGAGTATAGCTATTTTCTTTGACAATTTCAGCTGCTTTTAATAAAATGTATTGACATGTTCCCCAAACTGTCATAAAGGATTCTGTTTACATGACTTCCTCTTCTGAAGATAAACTATAAATGTAGATTAGTTTTAGCTCTAATGTGTCTCTCAACATTGATTTCTTCAAGATTTTGGTCATTTTTTCATAAATAATCTCATACTGAGGTGAATGCTATATACAGTGTATGCAACTTTCAGAAAGCCTTTACCATTTTGCAGCTTTAAAATAATAATAATTCTTTAGTTCATGTTCAGAAACCATTACAGTCAGTTCAGAGCTTGGTTACTTTTATATAGCTCCAGGACTGTGTCTCTCGGTAGGAAGAGCACACACAAGGACATCCTGAGCTGACTGTCCTTTGGTATCTAATGCCATTTGAGATACCCTAAGGCATCTACATCCACAGAAGGTTGGCAGATACAGCACAGAATCTATGGAAGACCAAGAGCCTCCTAGAGTCTGGTTGCAGACCAGGATGAATGTCCACACTCACCTGTAATAGCATCAGACACCAGTATTTAGGCAGCTGAATTCTGAACCACCTGAACATGCAATCCTGGTAATAGCCCCAAATTCTTCATTCAAAAAGAGAACTAAACTGCTGTTTACCAAAATCTCTGTGACACAAAAAGTTCAGCTGTTCATTTTCCCCCATTCCATACTGCTGGAAGCTCTTAAAACACAGCTCATCAAGGAGGCTCATGAGAGCTTGGGGCCTTCACTGATACTGTTAATGATAACCCATGGCACTGTGAGTCCTGCTAATGAAAATAAACAACCTGTGTACGAGAGGACAGAAACTGCTTCTCACCAGAGGAGAGAAACAGTGCTTCTCACCATTGCACCTAAATGAATCTCACATGTCCAGGTGGTGACCATCTGTATGTACCTTCGTAGCCTTAGCCTTGACCCTCTGTATCTCACTGAATGCCATGATCCCAGTATATAGGATAGTTCAAACCCTTCCCAGAGCAATTTGGAAATATTTGTGTACCTCCCTTCTCTCTTGTTATGTCAGGAGTCTGCCACTGCTTCATCTTCACACAACTCAGGAGAAAGTAGTGGAATTTTCTCAGGTGAATGTAGTCAGAGCCACAGATTCTGTTGTTCCTAGGGAAAAAAGAAATAGGGGAGTTGGCATAAACAAGCTTTCTGCCTTTAGGATAATCTCTGTACTACTTAGTGTGCTATTCACATACACTGCAGCACTATGAAGGTTAAAAGGGGAGGCAAAGCAGAGTGTTAGAAACTACTGTCCTCTGTTCAAGTCCAGCAGAATCTCAGCAGAAAAGTGTCTTGCCAGAAGTAACTTCTTTTGCAATTAATGAATAAAGACTGGGAAATTTATTCTGATTTCAAGAACTCTTAACAGGATTTTCTCAAATAATCAAGTAAAAAGGAGAGGTCGCCCCTATAACTTTTGGCATTTTCTGTTTCTGAGAAATGCATTATTTACCACCCTTTACTCAGTTGTATGACCGTCTAGCTCAGGTATCTAGTTTGTACTATAACAGAGGTTTATTTTTCTTGTAGTACCAAGTAATTGAAATTATCAATTAGAATTGCTTGATGTCCTTAGGGCTTGCTATTGTTTCCAAAGTGCTTCACTCTGTCATATAAAATATCTTTACCTTTTCTGTGTGTTTTTTTCCAATTTTGGACCAATTTGTAAGTCATGTTAACAGAACATGGGTAGTATTGTCATTCTGCTGCAGCCATATAATTAGGGGAAAAATACTTAAAACTGACTGCATTTATCTCACGTATGGTTTGTTTGTTTGTTTGCTTACAGGTTGCACCACTGTGCTTAGGAAGAGCTGGAGCATGTGTTGTGACTGTAAAACTCTGACTTATTTTCTCTGTGAAGGTGACATTCTCCTGCATAGACTCAGAGGATTACTTTTTCCTCAAGCAAACTACCAGTGCACCAATAAACACCAGGCACGGGATCTCTACGACATCAAAGTGTTTGGTCTGAAGCTGACATGGACATGTTGTTCTTGTGGACCAATATTATCCACTTTTTAAAGACTTATCTTTGTTATGCATATGTTACAAGAATTCTCCTTGTAGGAAAATCGGCTGCGACCTGCCAGCTGTCAGCAGAGGACTTCTGTTTAGGAAGCGCTAAGAAAATGAGTGAATTCACTATAATAATCAAATGTTATGGATCCAGGGCCTTGATTTCCCCAAACATGCAGAGCAATGAGGCTGTACATGGATATACTTTGATATAATTGGGTCTGTCTCTGGGTGAAAAAACATTATAGGATTGGACCCAGTTGATTTAATTTGCCTGTAATAAACGCATTTGGCTCTAGGTATCTGAGTGACTACAGCACAGGCTGACAAACCAATGCAAACCATTGTAAATGGCAGTATAATGCCTGCCTTGGAAATGAAGTTGTGTTTTTGGTGAATCTTTTGCACTTTTGATCATCATTCCTAGCTTAGCAAACTTTTTATTTAACCAAAGCCTTATTTTAAATATTGTCTTATGCTAACAGAAACCTGCTATTTAATAATTTCTGGCAGATATTTTTGACATCCAGTGTACTTTTTGAGTTTTCAAAGTTGTTATGCAAGGTGCAGAACATCATACCTTCTTCTCGACTTTGGGTCTTGTATTTACTTTGCTATTTGTTTGAGTTATTGGAAGAATTCTGAAGTGTGATTAGCAATTAACCAATTTAATATTTGCACTTTGGAATTTTTGAAGCATTCCATTACATCTAGACTAATTACGTTATGACATGAGGCTTTGCACTACTATGAAAAGTATAATTTTATAAGATGAAGAAACTGTCTGTCTTTCCTGTAAGGTTATTTAAAAATGTAAAGGGCCCAACCGTGCAAGACGCTCAACTGCCACCATTGAAGCATGTTCAGCATCTTACGGGAGAGTGACGTGTGCCTCACAGGACTGTATCAAACTAGTTACCTTATTTAACAATTACCTGATTTTTTCAGATACTTTATAATTTGCCTTTCTCGAGCCCTATGCTGTTACACCGAATTGCTTTGAACGGTCTAAATGTTCTCGGGAGAAGCCTTTTTGTATTTGCTTTTCCGTGCCTTGTCCCTTGTTTCCCGAGCAGCACCGCGCGTGAAAATCGGGAAGATGTGAACTCGTTGAATGTTTTGGGTTTGTTTGTTTTTTCTTAAAAAAGGTTTGAAGTGCCCGATACCCAAAGTCCTTTGTACATTTGTAATTTTAAACGTGTGTTTTAACCCTCTCGGCGACCTATTTATTGTTTTAAAAGAAATCGGTAACACTTTGTGATGAAGCTTTGCAGTTGGAATACAGCCGATCTCAAGAGGCTTTGCTGGCGGGTGTGTGCCTTTATTCCCTCGCTCAGAGCCCGTTCCGTGTGCCTGCTATCTCAAAATGCTCACGTTCCGCTCAGAGCGGGCCGTGTATCTGTGGGGCCCGCGGCCCGGGCAGAGCTCCTCCCGCTGGGGAACGGGGCCGGGCCGTGCCGCCCTCAGCCCGGCCCGTCTCCGGGGTAACCGCGGCGCCGTGGGCGGGCGGCGCACGCGCGGTGCCGGCGCTGGCAGCCCCGGGGCCGCGATGNTTCCAACGCCTCTGCGATGGGCAGAGACATCTTCCCCTAGCCCAGGTTGCTCAGGGCTCCGTCCAGCCTGGCCTTGTACGCTTCCAGGGATGGGGTGTCTGCAACTTCTCTGGGAAGCCTGTTCCCGTGCCTCGCCACCGTCACGGCAAATACCTTCCGCTTAATAACTAATCAGAACCTACTCTCTCAGTCTGAAGCCATTCCCGCTTGTTCTGTGACTGCATGCCCTTATAAATAGTCCCTCTCCATCTTTCGTGTCGGTTGGAAAGCCTCCAGTTAGGTCACGCCAAAGCCTCCACTTCTCCAGGCTCAGCTATCCCAATTCTCTCAGCCTTTCCTCATAGATGGAGGGGTGCTCCATCCCTCCAATCGTCTTGGTGGCCCTCCTCTGGACTCAGATTTTGTTAATTTTCTTTTTCAAAATCAGATGTAGTTGTCAGATGTAGTTTGTGCATGTGGCGTCTAGTGGTTTTATTTTTGCCGTTCCTGTGAGTACAGCGCAGATTAAGTGTGACGAATGCCTCAGTTTACATTGATCCAAAAGAAGGGATAAGAACCTGTGGCAAAGACTTGAGCGAGCCTTTTGACAGGCATTTGGTGGACACCAGGCGTTGGTTTTTATCTTATGATATGTAGGGATATAAGTCACGATAGCGAGCTGTGAAACAAACTTGTGGGCTTTATCTTACACCCAAGTTACAGAAAAATAACTGTGGGTAGTGTGGAAGGAAAAGGATGTTCACAGATTTTCTCTGTTGAAAGTCAGAATCTCTTTCTACAGTGTGTTGCTTTGAGATCTTAGCTTTTAAGACCCAGCAATTCAGAGTAACAAAAAGTTTACCTGTCTCTAAAAGACAATATGTTGAGCCTTCTCTTTTACAAGCTAAGGGTGCTTTCTGGTCCCAGGCTTTTCCATTAAATTTAGAGAACTATTAATATTGGGGACTGTGACCTGGAAGGGGAGAGTCTTACATAATTTTTTTGTTCTTGTAACTAAGAGGCAAAAATAATAGTTTGATAAAGTACAATTTCTCAGTGCAGACACCCGGCACCAGAAAATTCAAATTTTTTCCACTCAGACTGAAAGAATGTTTATGTGGAATTTTGGTACTGTGGTGCATAAGAATTATGCAGAAATTGTGTTTGGACTGTTTTGGGGTTTTTTTTTGCTTCCACAGTACTCAGTTGCTAACATGCTTGGAAGTTGTACTAATCTTATATGCTTATGATTTTAAGGTGTATAATTTCCTACTTTTTCTTCTTCCCCAGCAAGTATTCAGTCTGTGTGAAAGAGCTTGGTCTGGTTCCCCTGTGCAGTTTGCTTGGCAGAAAGCTTTAGGAAATTTTCTTGCTGTAACAGGGTAAGACTGCAACTATTTATTGCATTTGTCTATCAAAATAACTTATAAAGAAATGGAATTATTTTATATATTAATCTTTTTTAGAGGTGATCATGCTGTGAAAATTTTTGACCGTCATGGTCAGAAGAAAAATGAAATCCGCCTACCAGGGTAAGTAGTAGGATAGGTTTAAATTATTTTCTTTGTTGTTTTCTTTAAAAATGCTTCTCTTCTGGTGGAGTACTTAGACAATGTGAGAACTTTGTAGGAAGATATACTATCTCTGGTGAACATATGTGGAAGAGAAGACAAATCATGTCATTAAAATGTAAGAAAAAGACCTATCACATTAGGAAGGATCATAATGAGGTTGTATATGATATATCCATGCATTCTTGCTGCTGTTGATTTTCTAACAGTTTGTTATCATAGCTTTACCAAGGAAAGATACTCTTTTGGTTTAATGCTTCTGTTCACATCAGTGGCATAAATGTATACATTGGCATTGTTGCTTTTGGTGGAGAGGATACTTCTGAAAGGAGTCTTTTTTTCCAGCTTATCACACCTTGGTTCACATCAGAGAGTGTTATGGAAGTGTACAAACTAGATTTTTTCCAGATTAAATTTAAAAATTTGTGTACTTTGGAAGATATATCAAACTTATTTAAAGGCAGTCAGACCATAGGAACAGACTAGATTTGAACCAGGGGAAATCTCCCTAGGGAAAAATGGTGTGACATTGGGTCATCATATTGGTCTGCTCAATAAATACACTTTTATTGGGCACCACTACTACCTCATGTAATTTCATCTGTGTACTGCTCATCTTTTTTAGCACTTTAAGTCCTCTTATTCATCAAGGAAATTTTTATTTTATTTCTAACTACCTGATTAGTTTTGATTAAGATAATGCCATTAGTCACAGCAAAACTCCCACTAAGTCTTTAAGACTGAAACCCCTAGTCAGGAGGATAACTTTAATTTCCAGATTGTCACATAGCCATGTGTCATGGGTAATATGAGCCAGAATCACTTAGGTCCCTGAGAGGCTCAGAAATCCAGGTTTTGCAGTTCATGGTAGTTGCCACCTTGCACCAAACCAAGAGATGCAATTTTCATTGCCTTTACCAGACTTGTTTGTATTTCACTGACCATCACATCTTGCTGTTTGGGTTAGGTGTCATTCATAATATGGCTGGCTGTGTCAGTCTCTTTTTCTTGGTCACATCCATGGCTCTTTCTGCGAAGTGTTTTGCACAGCTCGTGATAAATGCACATTCTCCCGAGAAAACTGTCCAAAGTGAGGAAGGCTGTGTGGAATCAGAAGTGAACTATGAGAAAAATAACCCCAACTCTAAATGGCCCCTAACAAACCAGAACTTTACAGGGGACTTTTACTGTCTCATGAGAATCAAGGTGACAGTATTTCAAGTACTAGAATATAGATAGCAGTCTCTTTTATGACCTTCCTCTCAGCCCCTGTCATTTTGATGAGATTTGAGTAAGAGTGGGGTTGCATTAAATTAGTTTACAGATAAATCTGCAATCTGTCATGGGTTTGCAGGGCAGGGGAAAGGAAGAATAGTGACTCAGCTGCATAGTTCTGGCTGTATATATACACTTAGAAACACATTTTAGCATCCTTAGTGATTTTTTTTATTTTTCTTCAGTAACTGTGTTGGTATGGACTGGGATAAGGATGGAGATACTTTAGCAATAATCACAGACAAATCTAACACCATATTGCTGTGGGATGCAATCACAAACAAAACAAGCCATATAGACAGTGGCATGAGGTAAGAAATGTTTTTTAACCTGTGTATTTAAAGACTGGAACCAGTGTGACTTGTTGATGTAGAGGCTATATTGCAAGATAATCTTTTTATTGGAGTCCTCATCATATATATACCAATTAAACTAATGTGCTACTGTTTGTTGCTAAATTATTTTTTATATGATTTGCTGGTTTTTAAGTGTTTGTTGTGGATGGGGATTTTGGGGTTTACCGGGTGTTTATTTCTTTCTTGAGTGTCAGTAGTGCCAAAGTCTCTAGAGAGCTTCTCTTCAATGTTGCCACTTTGTGGTAGCAACAAGGATGGGTGGATTTTTTGTATATCTGCACTGGCTACTCTTTCTTCTAAGTCTTTCACACCCGCTAAAGGGAACTTAAAAGTAAGGGAAGTGATATCAGCAGTGCTGGGATTTTTTTTCCCCTTAGATTTATAAGGGGGCTGAAACGATATTCACAAAGCAGACTGGTTTAGGATGGAAGGAGATATCCAAGGTTCAGAGGCTTACCTTTCTGAATTTGGCCACAGACTTTAAACTCTTCTGGGGTCTCCATAACAAGCATTGGGTTAATGAATAAGTTTGATTTAACATTTAAGCTTTTGGCTTCTTTGACTCTATTCCACTAAACTCTTGCATTCCACATAAACATTCTTTCTGTAGGAAAGAGAGTGGGAGCAACTCTGTCCTGTGTTTGTTAAGATGTAGATATATGTTATACTGTGTGAATGAATAGACCATATTGTACCATTTTCATGTGTGAGCAAATACTATGGGGAGAAGAGTAACCTGCCAGTATGCAAGCAAAAACGAATGTCAAAGGTACTTAACAGAATGGAGTCTGCAGTTAATTGCAGTTCCTTCATGATCTTTTTCTCTAATACTGGTAAATTACTTACTGGAGGTAAATTACTTTCTGGGGGCAGTCTTGCTAGAACAGTATATATCAATGCAAGTCCCTAACCCTTTTTTTGTCAGAGTGTTATTGCTTAAGCAGAATAAGCACTAAGACATAAACAGTGTAATAATCAGGTTTTTCTGGTTTCCTCCCCTTTTTGAAATTAGAAAAGCACCCTCATAGGCAAACCAAATATATATATTCGAGGTCACTTCACATGTTAATACCTCAAATTTCTTTCAAATTTCTATTGCATGCCTACAGTGAAATATAAAAAGATGAGAGGGGCTGCACTAATTAGAAAATTATGATTTAATTTTTTTTTGCTTAAGAGACTCTTCTTTAATATGATGTATAGTATCAGTGTCGCTTTAAATATGCATCAAAATAGGCCTTGCTGTATCTGAAACTTCAAGTTAAAATAGATCTTTCTGACTTCTTTATTGACTAGAACCAGACCTACTGAGTTTTGAGTTGGCTAAATGCATAGGATTATTGAAATTCAAAAAAAGTAATATAAATAGTGAATGGAAAATTACCAGTGATTCCATCAAGGACTGTTGATGTCTGCAGACACATTTCCATTTGTACAAGTCACTTTACATCGCCTCATACAACTTTTTATTACTTTTACTCTCTTGTGCATACTTAAATAATTCTGCTATTTGTAGAGAACATTTGCTTAATTTAAAAGTTCTCCTTCGTCTGTGTGACTCATAGAAATTAAAGGCAAATGCAAAATGTTTCAATATGTGAGCACATGAAAGGGATCTTTACTATACAAAGTAAAATTTCGCTTTGTTTTAGGGATGCAATGTCTTTCTTGTTATGGTCTCGAGTTGGAACTTTACTTGCTGTTGGAACAGCAAAGGGAAACCTGCTCATCTATAACCGTCAGACTTCTCGCAAGATCTCTGTTCTTGGTATGAATTGGTTTGAAGCTACTCTGGCACATGTGAAAGTGAAATTTTGCTAACATTCATAGTTTGCTTTTCGGTTCCCTGTATGAATATGCAGGTAAAAAATGTTCTCGTACTCAACTTGCACCTGTTTTGGTGTACTCAGCAGAGTATTTTTATAGTATAGTAAGTTAAATATATAGATACAAATACCTAAGGCTGCCTTGTGGGGCACTTGTGTTATCTCTCTTGCAAAGGATTTGTGTAGTTGTTCATGTTGCTAAGTTACTCTTTCTTACCTGCTTAGAGTACATATGGGCATAAAGACTAAAGATATAACACGATCCCAATAAATGTGATGCAAAGAAATGAAAGAGCAGGGGCTGTGCTGTTTCGTAGAAGGTCAAAAGACTTCCATCTGAGAGCAGAAGATTTTTTTTTTTTTGAAAGGCTCTTGCTCTTACGGGTTGTTTCACATTCTGATAATCTGTTTGAGTGGTCAAATGGAGTGTATTTCCATCACAGGTTTTTTTTGTGGTTGTGTTTCATTTGTGTTGTATAGGTTTCTTTCTTTTTCAGGTAAACACACTAAGAGGATTACTTGTGGCTGTTGGAGTATTGAAAACCTCCTTGCTTTAGGTGGTGAAGACAAAATGATTACTATAAGCAATCAAGAAGGGGATACTATAAGACAGGTAGTATTTATAATGCACATTTGATTTTAAGGTGTACATGTATACTTCTGGTTCACAAGAAAGCTGGGACAAATGGGAGCATGTGCCTTTTGAATCCCAGTGCTTTCAAGGACAAGTGCTTTCAAGGAGGGGTTTTTTTTTTAGTACATTTTTTGCTAACATGTCATTAAGATCCAAACTGAGGTCATGTTTTCTCCAATGATTTTCTTGGTTTTGGTACTAAATGCAGTAGCAACTTTATCTGTTTGTCCTTATGCTAAATTGTACAGGGCAGGAATAATACAATTATTTATCATCAGTATGTGCTACATTAACTGTTGATTTCTCAATCTGAATTTCTTTCTTGCAGACTTCAGTGAGTTCAGATCCCAGTGACATGCAGTTCTCAGTTATGAAGACTGATGAAAGAGTATCAACCAGGGAAAGCACAGTAAGAAGTCATTGCAGAATACTGTAGTTCAAGTGAGAGTAATCTTACAGGATTATACCTGCTGTTCCATGTGACCTGCTGCTTTTTCTTCTGAGGAAATGGAGCTGAGTTCTGTAGGGAAAAGTCTTGAATCTGAGATGTGTGTTCTGATGAGCTTGCATTTAGATATGTGAACCACTGGCTCACGCCAGGGAATATTCTGAAAATCTCTTCCACTCTTGATAAAGATTTGGAATTCAGAGCCATGGGATTCTTAAGGGTTATTCAAATTCCTAGATCTCATCTTTTAGTGAAGATATAGGGCCTTACTTTAAAGTTATGCTATTCTTATGTTAATTTTTCTTTTCATCCATTGGCAGGTAAGTGCAGTAGTTGGCAAGAGGACTCTCTTCCTTTTTAATTTGAATGATCCTGATAACCCGATTGATCTGAAATTTCAGCAGCCTTATGGCAATATTGTAAACTACAAATGGTGAGCAGAACTTTCTTAACTAAGCATTCTAGTTATTAAGAAGCTGAGTATTTTCCAAGTAGTTCTGATAAATGCTGGAAACAAAATCATCTACCCCTTGCTCAGACTGGATATTTCTTGGATGTGTTGTAGTCTTTTTAGTTATTCTTTTCCAAACACAAATTAGTGTTCATTTTGTAATTGCTCTACTTGATGATTCAGTAGCTGTAAAAACAGTATTTTCCAACAGAATCACAGTTGGTATGCTCAGCCTTACATACTAATATGTTGCTATCCTGACAGAAGATTAAACTGAGGGCTTTATGGGTTGTTTTCTCTTTGAATGAGTAACTGATGAAAGAGCTAGGGGTGGAGTTGTGCCCTTCAGCTAGGTTGTTGGTTTGCAAAGTTGTGCAAAGTTCTTATGGCCTCCTTATTGCACAATACCATTGGTAATGTTCCTATGAAGAAAACCTAAGCTAGAAATTTTAGCTCTGTACCAGAAAAGTAGCTGTACTGTTTCTGTATCTCTGAATCATTACAGTTTGTCTTTTAATGCCTATTCAGTCAACATGGAATTGGCATCCCTTTACACTACAAGAGAACCTGAAGCCGTATGCCTCTTAGTTTATGACCATATGTAACAAGGCATACCTGGCTTGTTTCCCTTGCAATGATTTTTCTTGCAGTTAAGCTGATGAGGTATGGTTTGAATTCATCTTTACACACTGTCACTATTTGTGCCTTAAACTAATTATTTCTGCTTGGCACTTTGAAAAGTAAACAATTTTCACAAACACAGCTTGTTGCTTTGGTACTTCCACTGTGTTTGCAGTGCCCTTAAGGGCACAGTGACTGGCATTACTGTTTTGACATGGTTTTGATGGGACCACATTGGCCAGAACCTTGAATTGAAACTTGGCTGCTTAATGTATGCTTGTTTCAATGAATATACCAGAAGTCTTTCTCCTGGCATCACTGCCATGTGTGCAGCTTGCTGAAAATAAAGTGGCATAATAGAATGCAGGAGAGAATAAAGTTGACTTACGAGTCATCCAGGCACAAACATGGTTCAGTCCTTTAAGGGCCCTTGATAGTTTTCTCTTAACCTATTTTATCTTATATTGTTCAACATAATATATATATAAATTCCCATAGTTTGTTTGTTTTTTCTTTTATTGGGAGGCATTGACAATGACTCCAGCAGTCTGAAAGAAAACACTTTGTGCAGATTGCATTAATAGATCTCTTTTCAAAATTGTTGCTTTTTTGTAACAGGTATGGTGATGGCTACATTATGATTGGTTTCTCACAAGGGTGTTTTGTAGTCATTTCGACACACATTCGTGAAATAGGACAAGAAGTCTTTCAAGCTCATAATCATAAGGATAGTCTAAGCAGCATTGCTATATCCCAGTCATTAAACAAAGCTGCATCATGTGGAGACAGTTGGTGAGTGTTAGTTTTATACATAAAGAATACAATTCATCTCCCATAGCTGTAGCTGCTCGGCATTCAAGCTGTGCTTCCTAAGGCTTCAAGGCTCCCTAAGAAGTGAATTTAGAAAAGGTAAGATTAATTGCTCTGTGAAACTGCTGCTCTGTCTAGAGTTAGGAGGAGCTATTACTGGCAGAAATCTCTGCAATTGTAATTAACTTTAATATAATTGATTGTAAACAAAAGAGAAATAAACTTTAGTATAAATTATTCCTTTTGATCAATTCTTTTTCAGTTATGTTGCTTGGCTACAAAAAAGTCCAGATTTCTTTACTAAGATTTATTGATTGAGCATAAACATCTGCTTAACAATAGGAGAAAAAATAGTTTAAATCAGTACTGAATATCCTGATACCTGGTATCCTCCTCTCTGGTGTTTGGTCTTACTTGCATTCTAGACAGAAGTCTGAAAGTGTAAGCAATTAGGGGAAAAACAATTAAAGACACTGGAGTTTTTCCAAAATGTTTTGTGCATATGATAGAATAGCTCCTTTATCTCCTCATCTGCTAATCCCTGATTTTGTGATATATGAATTCTTACAGTAGCAAAAGAGGAGCTGTGTCATAGTAGGAGTCAAAGTGTTCTGTCTGTCCTCAGCTCTATGTAGGACTGACTGCTGATTTATGACACTTGGACATCAAGAGTGCTACAACTGTGAGCA
The DNA here is from genome assembly GCA_013397955.1 of Grantiella picta. NCBI lineage: Eukaryota > Metazoa > Chordata > Aves > Passeriformes > Meliphagidae > Grantiella > Grantiella picta. The sequence goes on from VZRM01000703.1 coordinate 118,370, forward strand.
AAATATGGTGCAACATCATGCACTTGAGCTGTTGTACAATAAGGGTTATTTCTTTGAGTGGTTCAACATGCATTGAGTGACATGACAGCATAAGTAAACTCTCACTCTGTCCCTTTTATATGAAGCATGATTGAAAGTATTTTTTGCATCTGTATTTCAAGCCCTGTTTGTCCATCAGTAATACATTTTTAAACTAAAATGCAGTAACAGATCAAAAAGGAATAACAGTCTACGTTTCCCAGCCCTGAATTCTTTCAAATTGGATTTGTGCCTTTTCCTAATATTTTAGTTCTATGAACAAATATTTTTGTACTGTTATATAGTGATACACTATTTACAGTGATGGATAACGAGTATGTGTTGTTTTTTAGGAAGTTGAAGGCATTTTGCATTTGTGCTCTACTTTTTGCTCCATTAAGCTGCCTTAATTGGAATTGGTTTCTTCCAGTTTATGATGACTGAAATTTAGATAGGTGAGAATGACTGACTGTTTGTTTTTGTTTTAGCATTAAAATCCATGATCTGACAGATATGAGAGAAATGTATGCCATAATAAACTTGGATGATGAAAATGAAGGTATGTTAACTTTCTCTGTGGGGATAGGAATTTTTACGAATTAAGTCAACTGCAATTTTGACAGTGTCTCTGTTTTTACAGAGTGAAAGTACTGCTGTTGGAAAACCTGCGTAAATATAGAATTTTTCAAAAACTCCTTCTTTCCCAACTTGTATTTATTACTTGACCTATAGCAAAATGGGAGCATATTTTACCTATTCAAAGTATAAAAAAATACAGCTCTCAGACAATTTGATCAGTTAGTGTTGTGTAGTTTTGTATCTGTAATACAGTATATTCAGATTACTAAAATAATACATTTAGCTGGTTTCCACTTTCCATGATATTTTTTTTGGTGCTTTTCAGCATCTCTTGTACTAACATATGACACTTGATCTGTTTTCATCCTGATGTACAGGATTTGTGCCTATGGCTTTCAGAATAGTGTTAAAAAACTATTTTCTTGGGTAGTGAGTTTCCACCCTTATCTCCTCAAGTAGTGTTTGTAAACACTTCTGTTATTGTCAAGCTGCGGTTGGCTCCAGCAGTTTTATTTCTAAGAACTTTCCTTTTTTTAATTTTTTTTTTGTTGTTTTTAAGAAATTTAGGATATTTTCAGCCCAACACTTCCCCTGTCTCCCTTGGAATATTGGGATTAGTCAGATAGAATATGGTTTTTCTAATGGCATTTTCAGACACTGAGGAATAAACACCATTTCTGTGTTTAGTATTTACTAATTTGGCAATAAGGGGAATAAGATTGAATTCTGCTCAGCTGCCTCCAGTGAGATGGATCCCTTTGAATGTGCTGCCTGAACTGTCAGTGTTGAAAAGGAGAACAGTGTTGATCAGTTTGTAACAGATCTGTAATCTGGTGTAGTGGAAGGTGGGTTGCACCTAGATGGCATTTAAGGTCCCTTTTAATTCAGACCATTCTGTGTTTCTGTGAAGTCTTCACTCTCAGGAAAATGCTATATTAGTCAATCATGTGCTTGATTTGAGTGATTCTAATTAATCTTGGAATTACATTAATTGGTGGTGTTTGAGTACATTATTACATATATTCTAGATAATAATTCCTACCATTTTCACAGTTTAAAGCAAAATAATTGTTTGTTGGTTACAGTAGTTAAAGGATTATATTTTTTTACAAAAACTTGTGAATGTTTTAGGTGTAGATCAGATGGCTTGGACAGATGATGGACAGCTGTTGGCAGTATCTACACGAAGAGGATCCCTCCATGTTTTCTTGACAAAACTTCCAATCCTTGGAGATGCTTGCAGTACACGGATTGCATACCTCACTTCTCTTCTTGAAGTCACCATAGCAAATCACGTGGACAGAGTATGATAACCTCTTCGTTTTAAACTTCATGTAGATATAACTAAAGTAGGTTTTAAAAGTGGATGAAAATTGTATTATTTTGTTTTGCTTTCTTACAGGAGCCAGCAGTCACAGTCTCTGTTGAAGTAGAACCCAGTTTTCTTGCTATTGGTGTTTATCATTTGGCTGTAGGAATGAACAATCGGGCTTGGTTTTATGCACTTGGAGAGAATAGTAAGCATAAATTTAGTTCTCTTAAAACTAATGCAGCACTCTGTCTTATTTTATTAATTCAATATTGTGTTTAGCAGTTCTGGACATTCCATGTTGTACAAGAAAAACTTGAATTGCCATATGGTCGTGTTAGCATGAGATAATAATCTTTGCAGGCTGAAGCAGTTATGGCAAGGCATTGTAAGTAATAGCAATAAAACTTCACATTCAGGGTATTGGTCATGAAATGTAGACTTTTGCTTACTTGTTTTTTCAGATGATCTTGTTAACCAATGTAAGACTTCAGGCTTTTGAGACATATATCTGTGTCTTCAAACACTAAGTTTTGCAAAGTACCTAGGAACTATGATCAGAGAGTTTAAATTCTCAGTTTGGCAGATGTTCATGTTGTTTATGTGGGATAAAGAAAAATTGCTTATGCTGTGTCCAACTTTCAGATGATAGATTTGAAACTTTCATGTTTTTCTAAGCATCCCCTTTTTTCAGTGTCAGTAAATTAATCAAAACTGTAAGAATACTAGTCATAATTGCATAGGAAAAGAGTTTCTCTTGTACGTTCTAACCAGTTCTCTCATTGCTAAGAAGAAAGTGTCTTTATGTGTGACTTGTCCCCTCTCTGCCTAGGCATGACTTTTTCACATCTGCTTACTCAGCTGCAAATTTAGATAAGTGAACACCGCTACAAAGTCAAGATATTTTTACCTTATCTTTTCTGTTTGAATCCTTTAGATGTAAAAAAGCTTAAAGATGTGGAGTACCTGGGCACAGTAGCGAGTATGCACCTGAATTCTGATTATGCTGCTGCTCTCTTTGAGGGTAAAGTCCAGTTGCATGTGGTAAGAGCTCTGGCAATTTGGATTGTTGAACTAATGAGTTGATCTAAGCTGAACAAGTTAATGTAATATTAAAAATGACATTAAATTGGTCTTCAGGTAATGGAGACAAAATTTTAAAATTCTTCAGAATAGTTTTGCTGGCTAATTAAAATATAGAACTAAGTTTCTGTAGACTTAGAAATAGAACCTAGACTTGATCAGATGAAGAAAAACGTTTTCTTGTCAGCTATTTAACAAGTTTTATTTTAAAGGTCTCTGGTAATGTGACAGAAGCAGGTGCTGGGTTCTTAAGGGATGCACATGCAAGTTGGTTTTTTCTTATTTCCTTACAGTTTGCTGCAAGCAGCACTGCAATACCCTGTTGTTGACAGTGGAGTTTTTCAGTTCATTCTGTTCTTTATATTTAGATAGAAAGTGAGGGTTTGGATGCTCAGGAAGAACGAGAAACTCGACTTTTCCCAGCAGATGATGATAAATACCAAATTTTGTGCCATGCTTTAACTAGTGACTTCCTCATATATGGTACAGATGTGAGTATTACTTCCTTTTAATGATCTTCTTAGATGGAATATATTTCTTTCTGCATTACTTGGATTACTGCTCATGCTTTTAGCAAAACAAAAAGTCCATCTGTGTGCTTTAGTGTGGATTCTCTTCTATACAAGACCATTAATTAAATACAGTCAAAATTGCATCCAGCTTCCTTTAGTGTTGCATTTATATGAGATGCATTGGAAGGAAGGTTAAGTTTTGTTTTTACTAGCGTTTGTTGCAAAACACTGATTTTAATAGCAGATTTAAATTTTATTGCATTAATGAGAGGGTTGGCAATTAAAATGTCTTCCAGATATAAGAAAAAATATAGCACTTGCCGTGCAAATTCATTGATTTAGTTGGTGATGTGAAAAATGTGGGCAAAACGGTACTGATGTAAACAAGTGTGATAGCATAAATTAAAGTCTTGACTTGCTACTGAAGCTTTTGTCCAAAGAAAATTTTTTTTATGTTTCAACAAGGACAGGAATTAAGGAGGGCTCTGAAGAAGGATGTGGACATGCTTATGGATTTTTCTGGATATTTTCTATGCATGAGGGTAGTTTTTTTCCTTTTAATATTTTCTGGTGCTGGGAACACAGGGCACATTTGACATTGTAGTATTGTGCTCTTTGTTATATTGACTGATGTGTTGACCTTCCAGAGGAAAGGCAGAACCACTATCTCTGGTTTAATCACTGGTTTAATAACTTGAGTGGTTTTGTTGCAGACGAGGCCTTTCCCACCTCCTCAGTACCTAAACTGGTACAAGTAAATTTGAACTACTGAATTTGCAACCAGTGAATTTGGTGTGTACAAATTCCACAATTGATGTCAGAAGCTGCCTTTTTTTATTTATAGCTTTAGTGACAAATCAGTTTGATTGCTTTTATTCCCTGAGTTAGGTATCTCTCTTCTTAAGAATGTGTGGTTCTTCCTTGGAAGCAAATTTTACAGCTTTGTTTGAAGGTTAAGCTTCTCTCAGCAATGAGACAGGCATTTCATGTGTTTAGACAACTGCACAGTAAACACTTGTCTCCACAAAGCAGAGGGAGATAAATATCAAAAGCAACAGAAAACCCCTCAAAACTCCCAAATCCTTTCTTTACCCCCCAACAATTTTTTTTGTCTTACCCAAAACAGGCTGTGAATGAAGAAGGAAGCCAAAAAAAACACTTGAAAATACTTTTTTTGAACACTCAGTACTCTAAGATGGGAGACACTCCAGCCAAATTAATTATCTGCTTGCCACTGATTGATGTAATTATTAACATTTTTTTAAATTTCTCATTAGACTGGAGGTATTCATTATTTCTACATTGAAGACTGGCAATATGTGAATGAATATCGGCATCCTGTCAGTGTGAGAAAGGTTTTTCCAGATCCCAATGGAACCAGAATGGCTTTCATAGATGACAAAAGTGATGGTTTTATCTATTGTCCAGTAAGTTTGTGTGGGATATCAATACAATTATATTTTACAAGCAGGCTCTTCAACTATATAGTGTTTTCAATAGGAAATGAAGAAGATTTTGTCATTCCAGCATGTGTGCTGACAGTAGAAATTGGCAAGGAGGTTTGAAGACAATTTAATGGTAATGTAAGGAAATAAAATATGTCATACTAGATCAGGACAGTGTCATTATACAAAGTTCCTGATGGATAATTTTCAAAAATGTATGTCTTTGTGTATTTAAGTACAGATAATTTAGCCAGTTTCACTTCCCCTCCCATACCCTTTTTTAAGAATGGTAAATATCATTTATATAATGTATATTTTTTCCACTCCAAATTTAAACTCTTTTGTTATTCAGAATCACTGCATGTAAGAAAACTTTTTCTTAAAACAATTTTCATATTCCTGCACTCCTTATATTATTTTTAAAATTTTTAGTCACAACTGGGATGAATATTTTGTTTCTCTCCTTAAGTCACTTGGTAGTAATTTTACTTTTTCGTTATATGCAGGTAAATGATAAAGTATATGAGATTCCAGACTTCTCACCAACTATTAAAGGAATCCTGTGGGAAAACTGGCCAATGGATAAAGGTGTTTTTGTTGCTTTTGATGATGATAAAGTGTACACTTATGTTTTTCATAAGGATACCATTCAAGGTACTGTAAGTTCTTTAAAAAGGTTATTCACTATTTTAGTTTATAAAGTAAAACATGTTCTGAATCTTCATGTGTCTTAAATAAAAAGTGCATATAAAAATAAATAGTACTACAGAAGATTTGAAGTGCACCTGATGAATAGAAAACTAGTTACTTTGTAGGTTTCTCCGTAATACTTCAAGGCATTTTGGTCTCAACTCCACAAGCTTCTTGATATTATAATATTTCTTCTGAAAGTTACACATTGTACTTTAGCTGTATTTTAAAACATTAATGAGAAAAATCTCAGAATTAGTGTCACAAAACTTGCATCAGGGTCACAAAACTTGTATTCATTTACAGTGTTAAACAAAACTGTAAACATAGCGATTTCTGGATTTGCGACAGAGAAATATTGAAATTTACCTACAGACATTTGGAAAAGGACCTTATTGATTTAGAAGCTTTAAAATCTGTGTATTTACTTTACTGAAAAATACGTGCTTGTGTAGTTGCTGTTGACTGCCAGAATTGCAGACCTTGAATTAATGCCCTGCAAATATACATGGTTTCAGCTGTGATTTCTTGCTATACTTTTTACCATGTAGGGATTTTCACATGATGTCTTATTTTCTTCCTGATCTTTGAATCTAGGATCAAGGATTATTTTGGCAGGTGGCACAGAAGTCCCCTATTCTCATAAACCTTTGTTGTTGTATAATGGAGAATTAACTTGTCAGACTCAGAGTGGGAAAACAAACAATATCTACTTAAGTACTCACAGTTTCCTTGGCAATTTGAAAGACTTTGGACCTAATGTGCTGAGACAAATGCTTACTCAGACTCTAATGCTGAAAAGGTACATCTATATTGTGTAAATAGTTTTCTTCTGTGCTTATAGCTCATTACAGCATATCCTGGTGATTTTGAAGTGTCCTGCTGAATATTGATAAATTAGATTGATCCGTAAGTTCACATGGCTGTCCATGCAGACCAAGCAAAATAAGTGACCCAGTGGTGCTTTGGGTTTTTTCACTGTCAAGTAAAAGCCTAAAGTAATTTTTTCAAGATTTATTCGGGGTTTTGTGACAGTGGCTCTTCCAAAACTGGCTGGAGGTGCTTCTAGCATAGTCCCTCCCACTGTAATGAAGCAATGCAAAATCAATATAATCATTCATTCAATGAGGAAAGAATGCCTGAGTAGGGAAAGCAGATGATTTCCTGAAAAAGTGTGGTAGAAACAGGAGAAATAGAACTGTAAGATACACATTTGTATTTTTCCTTTCTTCCTGATACATCTCTCTCTCTCTCTCTCCATGGCTTAGAAGTAAATGTTTTTTATGTTTTCTCTAACAGAGGGGAAAAAATGTTGAAGGGGAGTTTTGGGTATGAGTAATACCTAAAATTAAAATAGTTTTGAATGTGTTTTACCTTCTATAGGTTTTCAGAAGCATGGGAGGTGTGCAGCCTTCTGAATGACCAGTCTTGTTGGAATGAGCTGGCCAAAGCTTGCTTACATCACATGGAGGTGGATTTTGCAATACGTGTTTATCGAACATCTGGTAATGCAGGGATGGTGATGTCACTAGAGCAAATAAAGGTAAAATGTAAAGTCTTATATAGGAAATATGGTAATTTCATTCTTCTTTAAGAACTGCTGAATTCTTATTTTTTGTGGGGGAAGGGGTTGGTTTTTTTCAAACAGAAGTTGAGTTGCTTTCAGGGGATATAGAGGATAAAGTATCCAAACTGCAGACTTCTTGCTTGTTTTTTTCTTGAAGTGGTCAGTCTCTACTGGAATGCACGGCATTTCCTTCTGCATTTGCTTGACAACAGCAGAATATATTCATGTCTCAGGCACTGGGAGACTCTTACTTCCTTTTGTTATTTTTAAAAAAAAAGGTTGAAGACTGCTGTTGAAAAAAAATCCAAAACAAAACCAGATTGCATTTATACATCTAAAAGTGAATTAGTACCTTAAAATTGTACTTCTGCAGGCTGCTGATTTTAGACAGTGTTAGCTGCAGTGTCACATGAGGGTTTTTGAGGGTTTTTTCTAGTTTGTAGAATCCAATACATATAATTGTAAAATGTAAGGATATTTTGTTTTATTATTTTGTTTTATTTTGCATACTAGATTATGTTATTTATACAATATTTATTTTCTTTTGAAGTACTTCTGCACCTCTTATGTCTTTCTACAGGGAATAGAAGACCACAACCTTTTAGCAGGACATCTTGCGATGTTTACTAATGATTTTAATTTGGCTCAGGATTTATATCTGGCATCCTCCTGTCCTATTGCTGCTCTTGAGGTATTAATTTGTGTATATTTTCTACTGTTTGCATTTCCAGATAAATGTTGGAATATTTTGCCTTCTTATAATTTTGCCCTTCTATGGTTTTGATCTTGCCATTGTGTGACTAGAATCATAGAATATCATGAGTTGGAAGGGACCCAGCAAGGATCATCGATAGAGTCCAACTCCTGGTCCTGCACAGCAGCATGCCCAAGAGTCACACCTGAGAGCATTGTCCAAATGCTGGAGCTCTGTCAGGTTGGTGCTGTGACAGCTTCCCTGGGCAGGCTGTCCCAGTGCCCAACCACCCTCTGGGTGAAGAGCCTTTTCCTAAATGATATCCAATCTAAAACTGCCCTGACACAGCTTCAGGCCATTCCCTCGGGTCCTGTCACAGGGCACCACAGAGCAGAGATCAGTGTCTGCCCCTCCTTTTCCCCTCACAAGGGAACTGGAGACTGGAATGAGGTGTCCCCTCGGTCTCCTCCAGGCTGATCAGAGCAAGTGCCCTCAGCCACTCCTCATATGGCTTCACCTCAACACCCTTCACCATCTCTGTTGCCCTCCTTTGGACACTCTCTAATAGCTTTAGATCCTTCTTACATTGTGGTGACCAAAACTGCACACAATATTTAAGGTGAGGCTGCCCCAGCCCAGAGCAGAGCAGGACAATCCCTTCCCTTGCCCGGTTGGCAGTGCTGTGCCTGATGCACCCCAGGACACAGCTGGCCCTCCTGGCTGCCAGGGCACTGCTGACTCATATTCAACTTGCCATCAACCAGGACACCCAGGTCCCTTTCTGTGGCACTGCTTTCCAGCATCTCATTCACCAGTCTGTCCATACATCCAGGGTTGCACCATCCCATGTGCAGAGTTCAGCACTTTCTCTTGTTAAACTTCATTCAGGTGGTGAGTGCCCAGTCCTCTGATTTGTCACAGTCCCTCTGCAGGGCCTCCCTGCCTTTGAGGGAGTCAAGAGCTTCTTCCAGTGTAGTATCATCAGCAAACTTATTTATTAAACATTTGGGTCCTGTGTCCAAGTCCTTTATGAAAGTGTTGAAGAGCATAGGGCCTAAGATGGACCCCTGTTGTACCCCAGTAGTGACAGGTCACCAGTCTGATGTCACCCCATTCACTGTTACCCTTTGTGGCCAACCTGTTACTCACCCATCCCATGATGTGTTTATCCAGTTGTGTGCTGGACATTTTGTCCAGAGGGATACTCTAAGAGATGGTATGGAAAGCTTTACTGAAATCCAAACAGATTGCATCAGCTGTTTATCCTTGATCAGCTAGGTGGGTTACCTTACAATAAAAGGAAATAAGGTTTGTCAAACAGGACTTTGCTCTCAAGAAGTTGTGCTGGGTGTGACCAATGACTGCATTGTCCTTCAAGTGTTTTTCAATAATTCCCAGAATAATCTTCTCCATAATTTTACCAGGCACTGAAGTAAAACTGACAGGCCTGTTATTTCCAGGATCATCCTAACAGACCTTCTTTTAGGATCAATGTCTCTCAAATTGCCTGAATCTTTCTAGCATATTAACTCAATATTTGTATTTAAATAATTTAAAATTCAGAGCAGAATTCCAAACTTGCATCAGAATGCATCAGAAAATGTTACTGTTCTTGGTTAATAGATGCGAAAAGACTTGCAGCACTGGGACAAAGCACTTCAGCTGGCTAATCGTCTGGCTCCAGACCAGATCCCTTTCATATCAAAGGAATATGCAGTGCAGCTTGAATTCATGTGAGTTCTCTTGTAAGGTTGTAGTAGAAGAATATTAAACCAATGCTCATGCTCAATAGAAGAATTGAGATACTTCAGATGACTGCATTGCTGAGAGGGGATTCAGTAAGGTCTTGCAGCTATAGTATGAGGAGAAGGAGTTTTGCAAGAAGTCCTTCATGCTAGAGGCATGTTAGCAAATCATATTTCCTTTGACTAATTAGTATATGTAGGTTCTTTGCAACTGCTAGGTCCCACTGTATAATATCATCTACTAAATAAATACTTTGTTGCAGGAAGTGCTTGGAAAATAGAGAAAGTCCAAATAATTTTACACTTGTTACATTGGATGAAAGCCATGCCTTTTGCCTTTCTTTAAATGTCTAGTAGCCTTCATTTCCTAAAATCATTTAGGTAGAGGTGTGTCAAATTTCAAGGCTGCCAATCCCTGAAACACAGAAGGTATTAACCATTTTTTTAGAACATGATTTTAAAGTCCAGTTTATAGTTAATTTAAAAAAAAAAACAAACCAACTGGTCTGTTTAATATCTAAATCAAGAGGAAAGACTAACTTAATAGTTAATGGGTTTTAGACAATAGTTAATTGTTAATAGTTTTTAGACAGCTCCCTACCCCTGGCAATACGCCTGGCATTGAGAGAGGACACTTTGTCCCAGAAAGGAAGGAATGGAGGCAGTTGAAGCGATGCCACCGTCTGGAACTTGAGATCTGAATATCCACGAAAAAAGATTGCCTTCATTTTTTGTGTTGCAAAAATTCTAAATAATTTAGAAGATTAGCTTCATTTATCTTTCAGAAAAATGTGGAAGTAGAACTGAGACTACTGGGGTGTATTGTGCAGATAGATTCTTTGCCTTTTAAGGGAGGTTTATTGGTCTCTGTACAATAGAGTTGAGAGATGAAATTGCCTCTTTGACTAAGAGCTTGATAAAATCCGTAGGAAGTGCCATGACATTCTGTGTAACTGCCCACCTCTCGCATACCTCACATCCTCCTATGCAGTCGTTATGTCTAAATCAAGACAGATACATGCATAATCTGGGTGGTAGGAAGGCAACCATCTCTTCTTCTTAAAAATATTCTTCTGTATAACTTCCAGTTTTCTTTTAGGGGTGATTATGTTAATGCTCTGGCGCATTATGAGAAGGGAATCACTGGAAACAATAAGGTAATTCCTTTCTAGTGATGATAGCATTGTACTGTCACAATATACATTGTGTTTCAGACTAATTTGAATTCCAGTTTTTTTAATTCAGCTCTAAATTAAACTTTAATAAGTCTATGTAATGTTTTGTTAGTTTGTTTCAGTGCTTTGTTCCTGTCGCTTTTGTGACCTGATGTTTCTCGTGTATAATCTATAGTTACTGCTTTTGATTTGATTGCCAGTACCAGGAACATGATGAAGCTTGCCTTGCTGGAGTGGCTCAAATGTCCATTCGAATGGGAGATATCCGTCGTGGGGTAAACCAAGCCATTAAACATCCCAGCAGGTCACTAAAAAGGGACTGTGGAGCTATTCTGGAGAATATGAAGGTACTCAAAATAGTTAATAAAAGTTATGGCTGAATATGTGACTTCATTAGTCTTAATTTAGAAATTATATTTTAATGATTTCCAATATTGTAGCAATTTTCAGAAGCTGCTCAGCTTTATGAAAAGGGACAATATTATGACAAGGCAGCATCAGTATACATCCGGTGTAAAAACTGGTAAGTACAGATTTCAGGGAAGTGTTATATTTCAGAGGATTTGCTGGGATACTCTTTGGAAAAGATTGATTATCTGAATAGCACAAATGCCTCATTAACCATGTTCCATTGTTTTTATTATTCCCAATCCAAGCTTAAAGGTTCTCTCAGAAATTTATGGTTTTTTAATGTAGTCTTACTGTAAATGGGAGATAATTTTTTCCTTTTTTTGTGTGTCTTAGGTTAAAGTTTCCTGCAGTTTCAAGTCCTTTGTGGCTTTGTACACATGCACACATCCACACTGAATTTTGTGCACACTGAATTTAATAATTATATGTGTGTAGTTTAATTAATTAGATTTCTTAGTTTTATAACATGCATAGCTGAGGCTGAGTATTTGGACAGCTGGAAATGATTCAAGAGTGGCCAGTATCATAACTTGGGGGTTTTTTTAAGTTAATTTGATTATTGTGAAGTCTCCATGGGAAAAATAAAATTTTCTGAGAACTTTAAGGACTCAATTTTGGCCTAATTGCATTACTCCTCCTATTAAGAACTGATTGGAAAGTTCAGTAAGACCTCTCTTCTTTCAGATGAGTGCCCTAAAGATTAGGTTGGACTATTACGTCCATTTATTTGAAAAATGAAAATTTCATTTCATCAAAGAATTGTAGTATCAGATGAACCAGGAGAACACTTGGTTAAGGGGAGTAGCTTGCATCTAATGATAACCTTGACTGGTGAAGTGGGAGGTACAAGCTTTATTTACCCTTCAAAAGGAGGTTCAGTTTGAAGAGTGCCCATCTTTTAGTTAGATAGGTGAGATTTAAGGTCAGCCTCTCGAGTCTCTCATATCCTTTGTCCTGAAAGACCACTGCTTAGTTTGTTGGCTTTTATAGACCTTTCAGGTAGCAGTTTTAATACTGTGCTGCTTCTGTTAGTTAATCAGAGAACACCTGAAGTAAAAATTGTTGGTCTGGCACTTCTTATGCTTGTACATCTCAGACTTAAAAATAGAGAAGAGATTGTCTTCTTTAAGCCTGTATGCTCATAAAGCAGTCTGTGATTTCCAGTTCTTAGAAAGTGCAGCTTTTTGAAAATATTGAAATGCCTCCAAAGCTTATACATTATGTTTTGTTTCTTCTATTTCAGACTCCTTTTCAGTGTTGATATAAATATAGCAGCTTTACTGGAAAAAATTTGGAACCAGATATATTTATTAAACAGCTATTTTCTTTCTAGGGCAAAGGTTGGTGAACTTCTTCCTCGTGTTTCATCTCCAAAGATTCACCTACAATATGCAAAGGCCAAGGAAGCAGATGGCAGGTACTTTTGAATGCTGTTTTTTAATATAAAATATGTTATCGCTGTTATTGTTATTGTTATACATTAGTGTTTTTGTAAAATAAATTAAAACACATACTGAAACTTTTGCATTGAATGGAAACAGATTGAAAATTGATTCTAAAATAAGTAAACTTAAGTTTACGCTTAGGTACGTTGAAGATTTGAAACATAATCTGAGGACATTCTGTTAGTATCAAAGACGTGTTTCTAATTCATTGTTTTCCTATGTAAACGTAAATATCTTTTTAACAAAAATCATCAAAGGTTTTAAAGTACTGCACATGATGCAATATTCCACTTAGCAGAGTATTCAAGTTCAGTTTGTTTCTAACAACTCCTTAGCTGTGATTTTATAGGTTATTCAAAGGGAGAATAATCACAGAAGAATTTTTTTTCATTTTAGAATCAAATTAATGGCTGCACTTGCATAATATTGAATAATGTGAAGTTATTAGCTGAAGTGAAAGTCCCAAATAGGTTATATTTAATCATGAAATGTAGTTCCTTCTAGTCCTTACCTGTAAGTAAATGTGCTTCAGAATAACAATACTTTAAAATATGAAACAGCACCAGAGTTTAGTTAATGAGACTAGAAAATACTGTTTGTGTCAATTGTATAGTAAGAGAATGAGAAATTTCTTGATCTCATCTACAAAACAGAAAAGGGGTCTTATTTTTTAAGTTGTACAAATAGCTATCATGCTTGGTTTTATTTTTCTCTTGCTCCCAAGTGATTTCATATGGAATGGATGAACTGGTTTTAATACACAGCAAAAGGGATGCTGGTAGAGTAGGTCAAAAATAGTATTGTGGTAGATATTTTTCTGTTGCCTCTGCTTTTCATTGTCCTAAGAGAAAATTAAATAGAGACCCAAAAAAACCATAGTAAATGCAGAACTATGCAATTATATGCAAACTGAAAGGAAGCTGCCACAGAGTAATCTCGCAGAAGTAAAATACTTCGTTTCCTTCACACTGTATTATAAACAGTTGTTTAAAAAGTTAAACTGATGTGGAGCCATTATTTTCAGGTACACAGAAGCTGTGACAGCTTATGAACATGCAAAACAATGGGACAGTGTAATTCGACTATATTTGGATCACCTAAATAATCCTGAAAAGGCTGTTACTATTGTGAGGGACACACAGTCTCTTGAAGGAGCAAAGATGGTGGCCAGGTAACAATCATGTTATGCACATTAAAAAGAATTCCATGTTTGTTGGGATTTTATGAGGCTTGTTAACATACTAGACTCTGGTGCTTGGCCAGTGACTGTATAATTTAGCTTATTGATTTGCATTCTCTAAGATTTGGACAACTAAACAGGTACTGATTTTTTTTTTGTTGTGACTTTCTGATTAAAATTATATTAATCTGAAGTAATAAGTTTAGACAGTAATAAAAAATTGCCATGATGTATTCTTTATATTAAGTTAATTTTGGGAACCCAGTTAAAACAATCAAGATACAAAATGGATTAGAAATGTATCATATTTGTATGTATGTTATGTGCTACATTCCTGAGACATTTGGTGTATTTATTAAGCTAATTAGTACCAAGGTATTAATTTGTCATTCTCATTAGATTCTTTCTGCAGCTTGGAGACTATGGTTCTGCCATCCAGTTCCTGGTCATGTCCAAGTGTAATAATGAAGCTTTCACATTAGCTCAACAACACAACAAGATGGAGATTTATGCTGATATCATCAGTGAGTATTCCAGATTCGTAATTTGCTTGCATTATGTTTTGCTGTTCTTTTAGTTGGTTTCAACCAATTTGAAGTCATAAGACAGTGGATGTGAAGTTTTGTTTCCCATTTCCAGTCATCATGGCCAGATTTGATGACTTGTGTACTTCAGGCCTATAAACCAGGCTTTGCTTTCAACTACTATGTTTCCATTGTTCAACAGGCTGGGTTGTTTTCAAATCTTGTCTGTCCTACAGCTGTTTTTGCTTATCCATAGAGGCAGAACATTTGTCTAGACTATTTTCTTGTGCGCATTGAGGAATCCCTTTCATTGACCCTGATACAAACCAGAGAATTTTACTGGTGTGGTTCCTGATTTTTATTTCCTTTTCTCATGGTTCCAGCTCTTTTCTTATATGTATATGTCACTTTTTCTCCTTTTTTTTTTTGTCTCTTTAAGACCTTCACGGCCCCCTCTTGTCTCCGTGAGAGACAGAAAGGAGACCTCACTGAGAAGCTGACTTTTATCTTAGGCCATCAAGCCAGTCAGAGTCCAGCTTGTCAATTTGCACTAGATTTTATAGTTTTCATCTGCGTGAGACCCCTTTGAAGAGTGCCCTATCAACTCCATATATGTATCTACCAAATCCTCATATTTTCAGTTAATCTCTTCCTTTAGAAAATTTCTTGTTACGAAGGTTTTAAAAACTTGGCAACAGTTAGCTTGGAGATGTATGGTTGCAGATGCTTGCCAAGGTGGCCACAGTTGTTCCTTATGCTTTCTTACTTCTATCCAAAATAGGGTGTCTCAAATTGTAATCTAAGTGGGTGAGAAAAGGGTTTAAAACTAACTTTGGAGGAGTGGCTTTGTTTTACCATGTGTACAGTAAAATGGACTCTTGGTTAGAAGACTGAAGTAGAATTCCCTGCTACCACATGGTTGCATTGATCCTGATAGTCTTGCTTTGTACAAGTATGCTTCCATATTCTTAAACTGTGAAAGCAATTCAGGTGATAAGCACTTGCACTGCTTTATTGTTGCCAAGACATGATGGAAAAAATTATTAGATCATAATTATGCCCTTTTATTTTGATTTTTTAGAAGAGTTTGGATGAGGGGGATGAGTGACAGGATGAGGGGGATGAGTGACTGGATGAGGGGGATGAGTGACAGGATGAGGGCGAATGGTTTTAAATTAACGGAGAGTAGATTTAGATTAGATACTAGGAAAAAATTCTTTACATTGAGGGTGATGAGACACTGGAACAGGTTGCCTAGAGAAGTTGGGAATGGTCCCATCCCTGGAAGTGTTCCAAAGCCAGGTTGGATGGAGCTCTGAGCAACCTGGTCTAGTGAAAGGTGTCCCTGCCTATGGAAGGGGGCTTGGAACTAAATGATTTTATGATCCCTTTCAATCCAAATCATTATATAGTTCTATGATTCTGTGAAAATCAGAAATCCCATTATGGTGTAAAACCTATGGAAACAATTATGTTATTAGCTCCTAATGTCTGACATTTAGTCTGGTTAAATAGGAAGCAATGTGTAAGACATAATTTGAGTCTGTTTGGCTTTGGTTTTCTTTGTATGTGAGTAGGAAAAAAAAGGTAGAATAGGAATTTGTTCCTTCAGTAAGGTCTTTATCTTGGTTAAAAAGAATACCTTGCTGTTACTCAGATCTGTCTGTTGCAGGTTCTCAAAGTTCTACCAATGAAGATTATCAGAGCATTGCACTGTATTTTGAAGCAGAAAAGAAACATTTTCAGGCGGGGAAATTTTTCTTGCTGTGTGGTCAATACGGACGGGTCAGTACTTAAAGAGTAAAACAGTTGAAGTGAAATGTTTATAGAAACTGCTCAAAGTACAGTACTTCAGGGAAGTTCATAGTAGATTTTAAGTGCCTTTACTGATGACATACTGATACTTCTTAAAAAGTGTAAAAAATGTAAGCAAACTATTTATATTTACTGTTACCTAGGTTGTGTTCTGTGAATTATAGGTTTTTCATAGCAGTAGACGCTTGAGATGAATAAATGATGTATTACTGTCAATGAATCTCTAAATGTCATGATCCACAGCAGCAATTTATTTACATTGCATTGGCTTGAGCAGTGGAGACTTGGTTGCAGATTAACTAATTCATTTAGTTGTTGAAGTGTGCCCTGAAAGCTTTTTTTAAAAAAAGAAAATATGTTAATTGAAGTATGTTGATTGACACACTTTTGATCAGGTACAAGTCGGTGAATTGATGCTTATTAAATGTTTGACTTTTGCATACTGAACACTTATCAAAAAATATGACTGATTTTTGCAAATTACAGCCATTGTAGGTGACAACTCCTTCAGCTGTGGCATGGCGGGGGGGTGGGGGGGAGTGGGCTGTCCATGACATTAAAAACATTATGACAGGAATTATTACAGGAATCAAAATGACATTTTGAAATTAATTATATAAATCAATAATTTGTTTTCACGGTACTGCTATGAACATCTTTCATAGTTATTGAAGGTGTACACCAGACTTCAGCAAAGAATCAGGTATTTCTTGCATGAGTATCTGTAAAAGCATCTGCTACCTCTGTAGTTGAGATAAGCATTCAGTGTGCCACTTGCCTGTCAAAATGCAGAGAGGGAGAGAACTTAATAAAACTTAGAAGAAAAGTGAGTTTCACGTGTCCCAATTTTAACTTTTCTTCTGTATCATTTTAGGCATTAAGGCACTTCATGAAAAGTCCAAACACAGAAGATAACTTGGCTATGGAAATGGCAATTGAAACAGTAAGCAACTGCAATAAAACAAAAAATTCTTTATCTTTTTAAGAAGTTTACCTTCAGTATTATGACATTTTCCTAGCATCACTGAGTGTGATTGGACAGATTGCAAATAGAAGGAAAACAGTATCAGTAAAGATTATATCTAAACTTATCTAAAAATCCCAGCGTACAGATTAGAAAATAAATATGAACTGCTGTATGTCAAAGATGATGAACCAAAGAACCATCTGGTTTGAACATGCTTAACTAAAGAAATCATGTTCTAAATTGATCTAGTTTCAGTGCTTTATGGAAAGCCTCGTCATGAGCAAGTTATTTTTCTCTTCTTCTTTCATATAATATTTTCTTGTGTCTTTTCTTAATAGGTGGGACGGGCAAAAGATGAAGCCCTAACGAATCAGCTGATTGACTATCTTATGGGAGAGGGTGATGGCGTGCCTCAGGTATTGTATTTTTATCACTGCTATTGGGTCATGTTTCTGTGCTACAAGGTATTTTGAGCTTACTTTGTCCTAAAATTTTTAGTAGTCACAGACTGTGCTTTAGCTTTCATTAAGGAGCAAGACGTGTATGATCACTCCATGAGTCATTCATCCAGTAACTCCAGTTTCAGAAATACAAGAAAGGAAGCAACTATCTTAGAAACAATAATTTTTCTTCAGTCATCTTTATGAAAGCAAGTAGTTGGACAGAGGAGGTCCAAATTAACGCTTGTATGGAGGGTACGAGACAAAACTTAGCTGTTTGTTGATGCCAATTTGCCAGCTGGCTGTTGCCTTTCCCAGGTGGACAGTCAGCATGTGTGTGTCGCAGGATAAGCAACAGCACTTATCTCTTCCTGCAATAGAGTTGGTCTGACTTTTGCAGTGGAAGAAAGTAAGGTAATAAGTAGGAGATGCAAGTCAAAACCCTAAAGTTGACCAGGCTACATGAACCAGTTCCTGCGTTCAATATCAGTGTCAGGCATAAAGTGTTGTGGACAGATTTTCAAAATTCGCAGTTCCTTTCAGCAGTGTGCAATCAACTGCCTAGTCAAGGAATTTAGATTCTCATACAAAGTCGTGGTAAATACAGTCAGGTGCAGTATGATACATATATGGAAGAACAAATTATGCCTTGTGGAGGGGAATAAGGTTTGGTAATTATGGAGATGACAGGGTCTCCCTGAAGGAAGTTGATTTCATCCCTAATATTACAGCTGTGGTTTGCAGTTCTCTTAGGAATTTGGAAACTCTGTCTCTTTCCTCTCTCTATGGATTAAGGATTTGATATTTTAGACTTTTAGAGACACAGGGCAGTTGATGGCCAAGCAAACTTTGCTTTTGTAAAATCTGAAAAAAAAAGAACCAAATGAAACCTCTACACCTTTATTATTTACCCCTTACCTTTACCTCTAATAGGAAATGTGAAGTTCAATAAAATTATGAGAAGCAAAACATAGCAAAACAAACAGAATTCAACTGGAAGAGCCCAAAGGGAATTAAGCTGTTGGAGGCATTGGATGAAAAATCAATGTAGTTTCATTTTAAGCAAGACTAATTTCATATTTATGCTGGAAGTTGGGTGGACAGAAACTGTAGCATCCAGTCTCTTTTCTCAGAACATCAGCATAGCTGCCTTGTTCAAAAAAGTGTATGGAACTGAGCAAGGGAAGTGAGCTACAGTATGATCTCCATAGTGAAGAGATTCTAAAGGTTTTATAAAAGACTTAAGAAATTTGTAAATGTTATTGTCATATTTAACATTGTTTTGAAATTCAGTGTAGAGCTTTGTTTTCCTTATTTAAAAGCACTCTCTTTTTCTTCTGAATGCTTTAATCCAATCAACTATAGTCTCTCTCAGTGAGTAACAAAATTTTACTTTATCAAATCATACATACTTGTTTTAAAAATTACTTTAAAAACAGTCTTTATCTTCGTTATGCAATGGAGACTGTTCTTGAACTTAAGCAAGATATCATTGTTTTTAGAAAATAGAAGCTTCTATGTTGTGGCATTTTTGTAAAGCTCAAAGTAAGGGTGAATTTAAAAGTAGCAGTGCAGCAGAAACTTGTTAATCATTTCAAACATTGATCTTCAAACCAGATTATCACTGACAGCAGGCTGATTGCTTTAAAGCTGTCAGAGCCAACAATTATGTTGCATTTTAATGAAGTACCTTGTTATCAAAATTATTATGCTCACCAAAATTTTGCTACACTATTGTCAGACTAATTATAAACTATTTCTTAAGTGTGTGATTATGTCAACTGTTGTATTTGTTAACTTTAACGTGTAAAGATTCTTAAGTTGTCATATGTGCTCTTTTAGGGAACATTAACTAGCAAGGTTCTGCAGTTTTTTGTATGCGTATCTTCGGAGTACATATGTTTTAAAAAGAAAAATTAAACTAAAATTATTAATATCTAATATTAAATCAGTTCGATTGCAGTAATAAATTTTCCAAAGACCTTAGGAAATGTATTATAAATTCTTTTCCTGCATTTTTTGCTTTGAAACTTAATGACGTTAAAGTTAAGAATATGAAAGTAAAACATAAGACTAATTTTTTTCTGAATAACTTTTGCTTTTTCTTTTTAAGTAATTAAAATATATTATTTAAGTAAAATATAGTTAAAAACATGGCAGATACCATGTAAGACCACTGGTCCATGCTGAGACAAGACCCTATCCTGCTGCAGCAGGAGAAAGGGGAGAAGCAGCCTGGATGGGGAAGTAGTGCAGCCTTCTGCTTATCATCGATGGAATGGCCATCTGTGGTCATTATGTCATGTCAGAAGTTGGGGAAGAATTATTTCATAACCCACTGTTCTTAATGATTTTTGGTTTACCACGATCAGGGAATAACAGTTTTTCTTTTTAAGGCAGTTTACAGTGGATAAATAATATCTGTTAATATAAGTTGTAGTCACTTTATTATCCAGATAACTATTTCATTATTTTTAAATTACAATTCTTAGGACGTTCAACCTTTTGATCATGTGTTACTTAAAATTCTACTCCATCATTAGTTTAACAGTAATTACTTTTGGTCACCTAATGTTTTTCCTTATATTTCAAGTTAAAAAGAAGATTTGTCTTCGCTGTTTTCTTTCCATATGCAATTCTTTCTCTCTTGCATTTTTTTCTGTAATTTTTTTGTAATTTTTTCTTTTTTACTCAAGTACAAGCTAATCCTTGCAGTCATCTTTTCTATAAGGAAATATTTTATATCTATAATATTTCTGTTCCCTTGAATTTCTGCTTTTTTTTGCTGTGTCTGAGACTGACATACAAAACCCACACAGTATTCCAGAAAATAGCGCATTGATTAATACAGTTATTTTTATTAAAATTTTTATACCATTTAAACATAGAATACACACTTTATATATTTGGATTTATTACTAATATTGCAGAATTAGCTGGTTTGGATTTTTTTGCTAAACTCTCTATAAAGCTCCCAGAGTTGTTTGTTTTTTTTTTAAATTTGTACACTTAAGTTGGTATCATACCATTATATACAATATTTCAGCTTAATTTAATCCTTATTTACTAGTTAAAAGATTACCATATACAGGCTTTACTTTTTATTGATCCCATTTTAGAAATGGATTTTATATCAACTGCTGATGATAGTGACACTAACCCAATTTTTTTTTTCACTTAATAGTTCCTTTTCAGCATAAGCAAGGTCATTTTATTTTGCATTTTTATTTTTTCAACTTCTTTAATAGCAATAAATAGAATATTTTTAATATTTACTTTCTCTATTCTTTCTTTTCTATTCCTATATTTTATTTTTTATCTTTAGGAATTAACTCTCTTGAGGATTTTCTCAAAATCCTTATCAAAGACCAATTCTTTCTTTCATTGGTTTATTTTTTATTCCCAGTCTTCTAGACATTTGGGTAGACTTACAAAAGTAGAACTCATGTTTGTTTCCTTTAATACTGCCATCTTGGTTTTTCAGTTTTGTTTTTAAATTCTTTCACTAATTTGCCTGCTGTTGGATTGCCAGTTTTTGGGTGAACCTTTTGCTACATTTACCATTCTTGAGTTATAGAAACTATCAAAAGTACATGGTATAGCAAATTATAAATTTTATGCATTTTTTTAGCTAATTGTCCCCTGATTTTCAATTTTTTAGCTGTCTTGGATGTCTACCATCTGGTCCCAGAACTATATACTCATTAGTGGCCAGATTTTGTCATCCCTATCCACACTGAGCAATGTTTGCATTTAGACCTGTAATGCAATTTAAGCATTCCTAGTAAGATTTCTATTTCTAAAAAGAGTCTTTGGGTTCTTTTCTGGCACCATAAATGGCCACACATCTGGAGTTGTTTGGTTTTCCCCCTGTACAGCTCTCCATGTGCGTAGTGGTGTGTGGCTTTCTGCATCCCTCCTGACAGGGCTTGGCCAGGACTCCATGCTGGCCCTTGGCGTGAGTGTTCCTGGGCCTGAGCAACAGCCAAACCCTGCAGGTGGCCGTGGCATAGCTGAAGTGTGTTGATATAAAGAGCTCTTCACGCAGCAAGCTTGTCTGCTTTCTTTGGAAAATGTGGTGGTGGGATGAGCAACTGACGAGAGGGAATACAGCAGTATGTGTTTGGTCAGTATTAATTGCTTTTGTATGATTTCCTTAAGGATGCCAAGTACCTGTTCCGCTTGTACATGGCCCTAAAGCAGTACCGAGATGCTGCCAGAACTGCCATAATAATTGCCAGGGAGGAGCAGTGTTCAGGTAAGCCTGTTTTCTCTGATGTGATGCCATCTCTAATGCTTCCTCCTTAGGTACCCTACTTAGGGTGCTGTTATATATATAAGATTACACTTAGAGAAGACGTGTATCTGTGCTTTTAATTATATTCCAAGTTCAATTTTGAATTTGAAAGTAGACATTGGAAAAACCTTTGGACTCACACCTGTATATTAAATATTGGGAAAAAAAGAAACTTGTGGAAGATATCTGTGTTTTATATTAAATTCAAGTGAACATAGTGATTATTGACAGCCTGTGACTTCACCTTTCTGTGTATTACAGGTTACAGAATTGCAGTTTCTGCATATAGTTTCTGACTTGGTACTGATCCTTTAGCCTTTGCACCTGACTTTTATCAGAGGAAGATGGGCAGGAGATGATTTCTGTTGAAGAGCCAGACGTGCTTACTTTAAGCCTTGTTTTCCTTTGTGATGGGTAGCTGAAGTTAGAAATAGAAAAAGAAGAGAAGAGATAGGGCTGGAGGCAAAATAGCTGCCACCTCCATTACTCACGCTCCTCTGTAGCCACGGCAACAACCCTACCATGACACTGCTGGCTTTTCATTTCAATTATGTAAAAGAAAAGTCTATAAAGGAAACATAGCAGTCTCAGGAATAACCCAGGCAAATTAACATTTATGGGCTGCTCCTCAGCATTGGGCTAAGGAGTGGAAAAACCTCTGAAACCCTTGGCAAGCAAATCTCCAAATCTATCATAGTAGTAAACAATGCATTTGTGCTAATTATGTAAGCAGGAAATACAAAAGCTCAAGGGTTTAAATATTTACTAGCTTCTCTGAATCTGAAAATTTGTATCTAAAATGCAGTGTCCCTTAGTGTATTTCATATTCCCCAGTAATGTGGATGTGTTCTGCAACAGTGTAATAAGAAGCACAATGTTTGTCTCATTAAAATCACCAATCTTACAGTAACCGTTTCTTCTGGAGAGGCAGTTTTACATCAGCCCCTTCTTCCTTCAGCAGATTTCAGTGAGCTTGATTCTGAAGTTTGCACCAATATAGTTTGTTCTTTCCTTAAAAATCCACATAATAATAAGACTGAAGTCATACTGGTTGGTGTTTTTCTTCGGGGATGCCATTTTATGTGCAGTTTTCCTTGAAGTTGTTTTTATGCAGTCACATGATTTTTAGAATGGTTGTATTATACTAAGAGTCAGTAACGCAGTATAAAAAAATAATGTTGTTTTCCAGCAACTAATTCTGAAGTGGTATTTAGCTGCCTCACACAAATTTCACAGTTTGATTCAATTGTAGTGTGTAACAAAACATACAAATTGCTCTGTGGAGTAAAAGCATCTGCTGATAGAGAAATATAGGGAGGCAAAGGGAAAAGTTTGCTGAAATAACTGGAATTTCCTTTAAATGCCTCCAGCTGCCAAGAGTATGACTTCCTTAGACTCTAATAATGCAAAAAATCTCAAAACAACCAACAAAACAACCACCAAAACAAAGCAAGAAAAAACAATTAAGACTAGACTAACCATGCAAAACACTACTTGATTTCAGCTACATTGGTAATTTAATAAATTATTGTGATTTCTGGACCATCCTTGATAGTAACCTTGAAGCATTAAAACCTAGTGAATTAACATTCAGATTTTACTTATCTATTGACAGGTTTTGGGTTTGTTTGGTTGTAGAGGCAAGGAGTTGCCAAAGCAAATGATCAAGTAAAAGTATGCTAAATTAACATTTAAAAAATAGCTTTTGAATAACTGACATTGAAGAACAAAAAAAAAATATATAAATGCTCTAAAAATATCTTTCCTCCTCTCTGTTGTGGAAAGAATGCATTGGAGACAGTATCTTTCACTTCTAAAGTTCATTATATTAAATTGCTATCATAAACATTTTGCTGTTGTTTAATTACTTCTCCGACTTTAATTTTCCTTTTTTTTTTTTTTTTAACTTCCTGGCTGATGTTGTTTCGCATACTGTGACAAGCAACTGCTTGTGGCTTTCCAAAGAAATTGTCGTGTAATGGATTTACTCCAAGAATCAACATAATTTCAGCTTCCTTAATATGTCATTAATACAGATACTGTTACAAAAAATTTTATTTTCTGTTAATTGTTGTTTTTTTCTTAAGGAAACTACCGAAATGCACATGATGTCCTTTTCAGTATGTATTCAGAGTTAAAGACCCAGAAGATTAAAATTTCTTCTGAGATGGCTACAAACCTTATGATTCTACACAGCTATATTTTAGTGAAGGTAAGGAATTGGGAAATTGAATTTCTGTATTGGTTGCAAAGTGTCTGATTTATTGAACTGTACTTATGGATGCTCTGTGTACATAAATGACATTGTCATATCGATTGTATCACAGAATCCAAGTGCCTGCTCACAGCAAGCTTCAGGAGGACAGTCTGTAGTTACTTCTGCCTGTTTGATTAGCATGTTCTTTTTTAAAATACCGAACAGTTGAAAGTTGCATATGACTTCCGGTTTTTCTTTTGCATTCATACTTACAAATACTATGCTACTAGTACAATTCTTATTATGGTTGTATATGAGGT
The DNA here is from genome assembly GCA_013397955.1 of Grantiella picta. Classification (NCBI taxonomy): domain Eukaryota; kingdom Metazoa; phylum Chordata; class Aves; order Passeriformes; family Meliphagidae; genus Grantiella; species Grantiella picta. Next base: position 142,783 of record VZRM01000703.1, read on the forward strand.
TATTATCCATAAGTAGATCTCTGCTTTTCTGTAAATTAAATTAAGCAGGGGCTCAAATGATTTCTATTCGTTAACCCATGGATGCCCATCAGGATATCCATTCCTACAGCCAGCTGCTGGCCTCCCTCTCTACCAGCAGTGAGGCAAGAGCCTGCAAAAGGTGGGCTGAAGGCCAGGAAGACTGTTCTGGGGAAAAGCCACTGTGAGGTTGATGCCTGATGGGATTTTTGTCCTTTTTCATTTATCCTTTCCTATTCCTGTACTTTTACTCCCTGTATCTTAGCCCCACATGTTTATAACTCTTGTACTATACCTAGTTCAGAATTCTTTGGACTAGACAAAACGTCCCCACAATCTCAAGAACATGAGGCACCAACCTTGAACAGAGCCTCATCCCTGGAACATGTTTTTGTAAACTAAGTTGCAACCTTTTTGGGGGGAGATAATTAGAATAAGGGGGCAATTACTTCATTTGCTAGATGTCTTACTGGGGAAGTTTAGATAGGTAGGCTAATTGATGAAGTCCATAAATTGTATACACGTAGTACCAGCTCTCTCTTTTTCGTCGTGGGGCACCTGGAATCCTATTAAACCAAGGTAATACCCTTTTTCCTATACTGCGTGTCTGTGTCTCAATTTTTACTACCATTTTAGGCATCAAGGTCTCTGGTCCCTTCTCTAGTCCAACTCTGCTCAGTTCTGTGAGGGAGCTGTGGGCACACAGCTCCCAGCAGGATGAATGACTGCCAAGAGCAGGCTGCAGGAACTCCTCTGCAATGGCTGCAGGAACCATGGTGTGTTTGTTGTGTTCCAGATTCACGTGAAACGTGGCGATCACATGAAGGGAGCACGGATGCTTATACGTGTAGCCAACAACATCAGCAAGTTCCCATCACGTAAGTGCTGACAGCAGAGGAGCTGTGCTCTACAGAGCAACTCATTAATCAACACTGCATTACAAGGTTCACTCTCCATTCTCCTGCTCTGCTCCTGTGGGCAGCACCAGAGTGCAACTACACAGTGTGCTCTGCATCCTTCTCCAGAGTTCTCTTCGATACACAGCCTCCAGGATGGTATCCTCGTCAGCAGTTTAATGTCCTCCCGTTAGTGCAGTACCGAGCAGCCTCAACCACACAGTCTCAGGATTGTGTGTAATCAACTGATTGGTTCTAGGACTTTATCACAGAATTTTAATTGATCTTCTTTTGAAAATGATTTTTGGGTATGTGAAAAATGTAGACTAAAAAGTAGGCTTTAAAGAGGTCAGACCAGATTTGGGAGAAATAATCAGAGCATTCCTGCTGTCACGCCAAGCTTCAGGAGTGCAAGGCAGTGAGAGGTGAAACCATGGTTTTCTTTTATATGGTTCCAAGAATGGCCCAAATTGTGCAAGCATGAGCAAGAAGAAAAATAGTCTTTTTTCATCAGTACTTTTTTTAAAGTATTAGCTTAAAGGTTTTTAACAGTAATACTGGTAGATAAATATTTGACATCATTGTTTCATTGTATTACAGACATTGTGCCAATTTTGACTTCAACTGTAATTGAGTGTCACCGAGCAGGGTTGAAAAACTCAGCCTTCAGTTTTGCTGCTATGTTGATGAGACCTGAGTATCGGAATAAAATAGATCCTAAATACAAAAAGAAAATTGAAACAATGGTCAGGTGAGTGATGCTAATCAAATGCACGTAATTTCAAGGCTTTATTTGCAAATGCTCTTTTTGCTCATAAAGCCTATAGGCTGCGTTCATGTTATTTCACTGTCTTATATTTGAAAAGCTAAGAACCATTTCCCACTCTTTGAGAATCAAAGACTCTTCCTTTGAATGTGATAAACCTTAAATGTGATGTGCATGTAAAATGCTTTCTAACCGCTTAACTTTTTCCATCTTGTCCTTACAGACACAAGTGCAGCCGTACAGGTTTAGTCGGTCTCTAGTTGAAAATCTACAGCCAAACTGTTAGCTACTGCAGCAGCAGCATTTTGCTTTTCCATGACTTAGACTTCTGACTAAATGGCTAAGATAAAAAAGAAGGGGAAGGCAAATAAAATATATGAATGCTTGACCTTTTCTTCCTTCTCTGAAGTTTTGTTTTGGTAGATCGTAGCCAATATTTTCTGCCAGAGGAGGATGCATAGGTAATTGTAAAAGAGCAGGGCACACATATGTAACACTTTTCTCATTTATTCTACTAGACTCTAACAATTTTGAGGCTCAGGGACTTGCTGAGCTCATATGGGTGGTTTAAGTATTTATTTATTAAGTCTCTAAGCTCTCCATGAGCTTATTCAATCTCTCTGCTTAAAGCCATGTAAATTTTTAATGACAGGTGACTCCTACAAGAAGTTTCATTGTGTCAAGACCGGTCTAGCTAGTTTAAGGTGATGCCTCATAGTTTTCCTTTTGGGAGAGATCTGCCTTTTGTGTCATTTATAATTTTAAACACCTCTATATTTTATTTATTTCCCTTCTATCAGTTATATCTTTTCAGGACCTGAAGAGTCTCAGCTTATATAGCTATTTTATGGATACTGGTTCTTACGGCCTTTCTCTGAAACGTTTTAACAGCCTTTTTGGAGGCAGTTAGAAACTGTATAATCCTACCAGAAAGCCAGCTTTTTGTTACTTCTGTTCTTTGTGGTCCTGCCACAGAAAAACTCTGAAACAAAGAAATCATAGCTTTATAGTCAATACATACAGACCCTGAGATATGAAATCTTTCGAAGTATTAGGATCTGTTACAGCTTTTAAAAGATGGTGTTGTTTCTAAATCAATGGAAAATTACCTAGTTCTGAGTTGACGTTTTTATGATGAAACTTGGGTGACAGATAAAAGGAAGGAGCTGATAGAATGTAAAATAGCAGCTGGAAGTATCAAGGAACTCAAAGGAAAAACACTTGCTAAATATCAAAGGCATTTTAAAACAGCTTTGTTAAGTTCAAACAGCTTGAGGGTTTTATTCACAGCTGTATCTGTCTTTTAGACGTCGAGAGACAACTGAGACAGAAGAGCCAACAACAGCCTGTCCCTACTGTGCTTTCCAGCTCCCAGAGTGCGAACTTCTGTGTCCCAGCTGTAAAAACAATCTTCCATACTGCATTGCAACTGTGAGTGTCTGCTGTGCTTTCTGCAGGGTGACAGGAAAGGCAGAGCTGCTTTCCCTTCTAAAAATAAGCTCACTTGAACATCTTTAGTTGGCTAGTAGATCCAAGCTAGATGTTTTTATGCATTTATGGGTTTTTCTAATCTGTTACAAGTAAAAAAATTGTGTCTTCGACTATCATAGTGTCCTCACTTGCCACTGACAAGTAGCAGGCACTTGAGTGTGACAGTAAAATCAGGAAGTTATTGCAGGAGACTTCAGCTTCCTGAGAAGGCAGGTGGAGCACCAGGAATCTCCAGCACACAGATTTGGTGCAGTTCGTTGTGGTGCTGGTGCCTTCCCAGCTCAGCCCTTTGCCCAGGGGCTCTAGTGCTCAGAGAACTAACAGAAGTCCCCCTTTCCTTTTCCATGTACAGGAGCTTGTGGAGGACACAACTCTTTTCCCCTAAGCTCCAGGCTGCCAAGACTTCAAATAAAAAACAGTATTAAAAAAACTAAACCCATCAATAAAACAGAAAAACACCCCAAAATTTAAAAGATCTGTTTTGGGGAATTTTTAAGCATGTGCAGAGTTAATGGTTCAGCCAGTGACCTCAGAATTTCTTACATTACTGTTCCTTACAAAAATGAGAAGTTCTAACATTTTTTGTTTCTTTTGAGTGTACTGAAAAGGTAGGGATGGCATACATTCCTGGTGGAAGTTACTGTACAGCTACTGTGTAACAATTTTTATGTCATTAAGTCATGAGTTGTCATACTAAAACTGCAGAAAAAAAGAGAACTTACTTGAACAGGAAACAAATGTTAGAGTTAACATTCTTTATTAAAACTAAAGAATTAAGTCATACAAAAAAAATGAATATCCATTATGTGGGGGTCTTTTTGCTCTATTGGTTTAGCAGAGTATGATGACAAATATACTTTAGAAATAGTATCTTCAGGAAAACAAAGGATTTTAAATAAAACTTTATGAGCCAAACACAATGTACATGTCAATATATGTTACACAATATTTATTTAGGCTCCATCTTGGTCATAGTTTATGTCACAGGTATTTGTAATATCATTAAGATTGGCATTTTCAAATGTCTAATGAGAGTCAGTGTCAAAACAGTCTGCTGTTGCATATAGTATTAGAGCATAAATCTCTCAATATAGTTCAAGGTGCTGCTGTGTTTTTATAGGATTGAAAAGGTACATACAAATTCCTTCTATCAAAAGTAAATTAGTAAACTCTACCAAAAAGAGAAAATGTAGATTAAAGAAGCAAAGGCCAGGGAGGCTCACAAACTTGAGTGTTGAATGTGACCTGCCAGGTGCCATGGCTTTGGGGGCATTTTTGCTGTGTCATATACAACACCAAAAATCCCAGAAGATTTAGGTACAGCTCTGGATACAGATCTACAGATAGCATTCTAGAATTGCCAAACTAAAAGAATTCTAAACACTGTAATTCAATATATTCTTAGATTTCCATTTTTAAAAGAGGAATGCAAATGATAATGAAAACACTGCATCTCTTTGAGAGCTCCTTTTCTAGTTACAGTAATTGAACTACACAGTAATTGAACTACAGTAACACCATTATGGGGCTTTTAATTCAAGACCTTAGAACACAGTTGCTGAGACTTTTTCACAGGAAGAGGTCCAAAAGTAAATGCTCACTGTACTAGGGCAGCACTTGCCCCTTGATTACCTGCAGTTTTTGTGTGCAGGGTCGGCACATGGTACGTGATGACTGGACAGTTTGCCCACACTGTGACTTTCCTGCCCTCTACTCAGAATTCAAAAAGTAAGTTGGGATTTTTTTTCTATTGCAGTATTCCAATGTTTGTTCATATTTTAGCAGCAAATGGTTTCATTTTGTACTAAAAACATGTAACAGCTGGGCTGGGTAGAAGAGGAATCCCCCTTACTTGGTAGCTGCACCTAAGACACAAAACATTGCTTAAAAATTGACCAAAATGATATGATAATGAATTTGGCCAGTGATGCAGAGCTCCAACAGGAACAGTCTTGAAGATGCATGGTGAGCTTGGGTAAGTTCTCAGCTCTATCCAGGAAGAAGGCCTGATATGGGGGCAGGGCAGGAACACAGGCACACCAGCAATCACCAAAACAAAATGCACACAAAATTGGATTCCGACTAAGACAGCAATAAGCTCTTGTCCCTGATAATCACCTGTGACAATTGAATAGCTCATTGGATCACAGATGGATTGTTCCAATGTCAGGAACTCTGAAGCTGCTGAAACCTTCTTTGTTGTAGGTTTAAATGCCGCAAACAGCAGCAGCCTTCCTGGTGTGGTGTTAATTCTCAAATGTTGAAAACAAACCAACCTTTGCTCCACGCAGACAGAAGCAGCTGTTGCTCTGTCCTGCACTTGTTACAAAGCACTGGTCAGAACTCTGCTCTAGGCTTTGCACCTCAGGCCTGGCTTCCTTTGAAAAATGTTAGAATTAGCTTTTGACCACTCACCCTTCCTTTAAAACAGCATGTTACAGACTGAAAACGTGTGCCCCATGTGTTCTGAAAGGATAAACATCGATGATCTTAGGAAAATAAATGATTGTACAGAGTACCTCAAACTAGAAGATGATGAACAATAAATTCAGGTATGTGCTAGACTGTACTTTTTACTTAACAGAGCTTTTTCTAGAAGACACTAGGAGTTCTTCCCAGCAAGGAATCTTAACTTACAGCCTGCATCAAAGCCTGAGATAACTGAGACCCAGTTCTATCACCTCTGGCATGCAACCACCAGTAGGTTTTGCTGCTGGAGCTAACCTAGTTGTTAAATTTGGCTTTAACTCAGTTTATTCCTATGTTAACATCCATAAGATGTTCCGGTCTGAACATGTTCCTGAACACCAGGTATGCTTCAGTAGTACAGAGAACAGTTTGAAAATCTCAGTATCATCGAAACTTCCAACAGATCTGACAAATCTCCCAATAAGGGTTTAAGTGTAGGGGGAGCTGGAGGGTACTAACTGGAAGGAGCAGCTCTAGAATGCAGTTAACATGATCTTAACCTGCCTATTTAGGAGAATCTATCCAAGGATAACAGCAACAAGTATGGGCCTGAAACATTCACCTTTCAAAGAATGAGAGCATGGCTCTGTCTATACCTCACACCTACATCCAGGAGTTTGTTTTTAAAAAAATGGAACCTGTAAATGAGTTAACTGTGTTCCTCAATAATGCTGACATTTCAAGGCAGATGTACTAGTGCAAACACCTTATGTGAAAACTCAGCTGTAGGTCAGCATGAAATTTCTTCTGGGGGACTTTTAGTTGTTTTTATTTTTCCTGATCTGCTAGCACAGTTTATCTCACAATATGACTAACCTCCTCTGTTTATTTTCAGAACTGCTTGTGCTGGCTGGCAAGCAGCAAGGAAAGCTCTGGCACTACCATCACACATCTTTTCCCCAAAGGCCTAGTAACATCCATGTCACTTCTATTTTGTGATATCTGTAACTATTTAGCTTTTGATAAATTTTGTATTTTGGTTTATTGTAGTAATATAACTGATTGGTAATTCTTACAAACAAAATCTGCATTTTCTCTACACAAAACTGTGGGGCCATCTTTATTATGTGAGTGGCAAGAAGAAAAACCATCTCCTTACTGTTCTCTTTTTCAGTATCAGTTCTGAACTGTTATAACTATTTTCAATTAAACATTTCTTACTCTTTAAATATTTGTTTCTGGTTTTGATTAAAGATATAACTCATACTCAGGTGTTGGAACTAAATCCCTCACTGCTTTTCGTTGTCTCTTAACTGGACAATAGGGAAGAAAAGAGGAATGCCACATCATGCACGTGAAGGAAAGACAAAACTGGACAAAAGATGGGAGACAGGACAGAACACTCCATGAACTTAACCAAAGCTTTAAAAAAATCCTGTGAAATGTTTTATTGTCATTTTATATACTGCTTAATTTCTATAATGTACAAATAGGCCATTTATGTATGGGTTTTTTGCATCATGTACTATTTACAAGACTTCACTGCATACTGTCAGGGGATTTATATAAAAAAAAGTAGTAGTGAAGTCCTAGGAAGACTCAGCAGAAATGCCAGGTAACTAAGCATGACACCTTCAGCATGTTCACACACCTGGTGTCTGTTGCACAAGGATAGTTATAGCTTGTAACATGTAACATATACCATGTCAAGAGTAAGCACAGCAGGGCCTTGTGTGAGAGCACCTCTATAAGAGGAGCACTTTCAACGCACTGGTTCTACTTTCCAAGCTGCAGCACTGGATCTGTTTCATGTTCCTGCCAGAAGTTAGATAAGCAAAGCTGTGTCCAAAGCAAGATTTTACTCTAAATGTCTTGTTTTCTCCTTTCTCTTTCCTTCTTTTTTTGTTGTTTCTTCATTTTTCTCTCTTTTTGTCACCTTGGAAGACTTCACCTTTTTTTGCTACAAACAGAAATACACAGTTTAAAATCCATCTGCAACCTGATAAAAGTTTAAGTCAAAATGCAGTCAGTGTTAAGGAAAAATCCATCTCTTTCCCTCCCCTTTCAGGTGTGAAGTTTATAAATGCCATGAAGAGTACAGACTATAATATCCAGTCTTAAGGGCTCTCCACAGTTCCCCATTTGGTGATACCCACAAAGGGTATTACTAGAGTCACCACCTGTGGTAACCACAGGCACAGGCATGTGGCTGCCCCTTGCCACTGGCACCATCCTCACCAACACTTGGAATTGGATGCAGAACTCAGAGATTTAGAGTGATGTCTCACTTTGGTCCAACGTAAGACATTGGATGGAAGTAACTTAAATTTTTCCACACTACGACCAGTTAAAAATTTAGAAGTTGAGAGATTATATATTTATTATCTACTACGAGTTTCTTCTTAATTCATTCAGATGATGTTAAAAGTCACAGAAAGATAACTAAAAACAAGCAAAAAAGGTCCAACACTTCAGTGGGGTGGTTTAATACTAAGGAAACTAAATCACCTTAATCATTGCATCACTGTCGACAGTATTTTGCTTATCCTCATCAGATTGAATCTCTTCCGAATTCAAGTCTTCACTCAGGTCTAAGGTCCCTGCAGATCCTGACTGCCTTTTAGATGCCTTGACAGAACTAAGTGAATATGGAGTCAGATGTGCCTCTTTGTTGTAGGCACGTGTAAAAGCTGCTTTGACCTGTCAGAGTAGAGGGAAGGAAACTGAGCATCAGTTCAGGAACTGCAGATTGTTAGCTAACCAGCTTACCTAGAAATTTCACATCAACTTTCCTTTGGAAAGATATGACCAAGGATACATAAGAGGACACCTTCTCAAAAGGACACAGAAAGCATTTAAGAGCTGTATGGTGAAGGCTCTTATTTTAAATGAGTCCCACATAATCCTCAAATAGAGTGTGCATCTTCAGATGCGTCTTGCTCAGGCTTACAGTAATTTTAGCACTGTTGTTCTGCTGCCACCTAATCCAGGTCACACCAGAGCCCCCTTCAGCAGCACTGTGCACCTGCCAGACTAAGCAGCATATTCAGACTAGGAGTAAACCTCTGATAGTAGGGCAGGTTTACTTCCGTCTCTTTCCCTGAGCACCTGACACGGATGAGAGAGATCATGGTTCATATCACATCTGCCTAATTTGTAACAGCAGCTTGGGCTTAAGATCACCTTGTACCAGGTGAGGGTCCCAACCAGTGGAGTAGTTGAACACTGGAGGAGCAGCACACGAAGAACCCCAGGTCTGGCAGTTCCAACAGGACTGTGAGTGGTGCACCCTGCAAAGCAGCCTCTGAATCCAGTGCCCACTCTAACACAGGCAGCTGCATGTCCCTCCTCCTTCACAGGAGGATAAGAAAGGCAGGGCTGTGCCTGAAGGACACACAGCTTACAGCCAGAGCTTGTCTGTAGAAAGGTACCAGCTTTTCCTGTCCTTCCTGTGTTCCACTTCTATATCCAAGACACAGCTGACTCCCAGTAATCCTTTACACCAGGAGCAAAACGTGTAAGACTCCTAAGTGAAGCACAGCCTGATTATATTTTAGGACTTACTCCTGAACTTTTAGTGGTATGTTTAACAGCTGATTCACAAAGCCTACTATCAAATTACAGCTAATAAGCAGGTGCACCAGCTTCAGCCTTTCCAAATCACATCCATACCATAGCTATTATTCTAACATTTCTTTTCTAAGATACACAAGAAAACAAAACAATTCACTGGTGAATTTTACCTTGGAATCCAGTTTTGAAAAAGGACTGGGTTTGCCTCCCCATGTGCTTATTTCCATGATATTTTCAATATCTTCTTTCATCAAGCAGTAAGAGTCCATAAATGTTATAGCTTGTTGTACACCATCTGCTCCAAAGTCTTTCAAGGGCTGGACAAGTGCATCCCGCAAATATGACAAATACTCCATATTTACTGTCCTCTTGCATGTCTGGGTTCTTGGTCAAATTGAAAATATAATGTTGAGTAAATTAACCTGTCCAACCACTGCCACAGACTTCTAAAGACAAGAACAAGTAGGTAAGGGTGCCCTCAGCAAATTGCCAATCAGCTGCCCTAAGAGCAAATAGCAAGTTGTACTGTGCCATTCCTTTTGCCATACCTGCATTAGGGATAACAAATACAAGTGTTTCCAGTTTGACTGTTGTTCAGATTAAGCACTGAGAAAAGTGCTTAACAGCAGATTACCAACAACATAGGAGCATATTCACAGAATATATGAATGTGTCACTTCTTTGCACCAAGCACAGCAAGGAATTGATGGTAGGTAATGAACTACACAAGAACTGTTACCAGAGGAATGTCAGTACTACCTGAGACTCATGTGCATTGCCAGTTCTTGAATGATACGATCATGTTTGCCTGTGGATGAAAATTTCCCCAGCCAGCTGGGAAAGACAGGAAACTGGGACATGTAACCTCTCATCAGCTCCCCTGGGAGAACACTTGCATAAATAGCCTGAAAAAGTAACACACATGACAAACTCAAATCATATTGAAAGTCTCATGGACACCATGACACACTGCCCTGCACTGCACTGTCCCCAGAGAAGAGGGGTAGTCAACACAGGGCCACAGTGAAAACAGCTCATTTTAAGAGAACTCTCTCAATTGCTTGTTTCTGTTCAATCCCTTTTGGGTTACAGCTTCAACTCTTGTACCACCCTGTTTGTTACTATGTTTTAAAATATCTGAAATTATCTGAGTTTCAAAAGCCATGAAAAAAAACCCAAACCTGACCATTTTTCCTGTCCAATTTGGAGTGCAGTCAACAAGCTGACTTCACACAAACAAGTGCTGGGATCTCCAACACACAAACACAGTGAAGGAGACATTTCCAAAGAACACTGCTAATCTACATCAAGTCAGCTAGCTATGTTCCTAAGCAATTCAGCTCTTTGCACCTGTACTGAGCAGGAAAGTGAACTAGATGACCTCCAGAGGTGCTTTCCAACTTCATCTACAATGCATTATCGATGCAAGTCATAATCCTTTAAGCAAAAGTCTTGTCAATGCTTCAGTGAGCATTATAAGAAGTACAGTGACAAAGCTTCAGTCCTCTATGCTTTGGGAGAAATCCTGCCCTGGTGAGAGGAAGCACAGAGTAGGCTTGTAACTGCACAAGTGATAGACACCATGTGCTCCTATGCTTCATGACAGAGCCTAACTTACCAAAGTCACAGAAGACTTCATTTCATGTTGTGGCATGGGCTGAACAATACGGATACCAGAAACTCTTCTATCACCAGCGGAAGTATGAACGATATGGGTCATATAATTATACTGACACACCCCCTAAACCATAAAATGAGTGTCAAGTGCTCACCTGTGTTGGAAGGAGATTCCAGTTCTGCTTGCTACGAATCTGCTTGTCTACAATATCACCATCACATATACTATCAGCTGCTCTACTCAAGAGCATCAAGTGCTTTTTTAAATTACCTCTGGAAAAAAAATGAAGTTGACGCTATTACAAAGCAGAAATATCCAGACAGGTTTTAGTCTACTCTGACTCCCTGACACAAAAGTCTTTAGGCTTTGTCAGTTTAGGGTTTGGAGTAACTCACCCAGCAGCAACTGGTTTGACATGCACATAGTTCTCTTGGACAAAGAGAGGTGCTAGCGAATAATCATGGAAGAAAAGGTCTGATTTGTCTATTAGAGACATACGAGCAGTCTCCTCTCCAGTAGCGAAAACCTTCCGGACAACATCAAAAGGGCCCTAAAGAAATGGTATTTCAAGAAGTCAGTGGGTACAAGGTCAACATGAAAAGTAAGACACAGCACAATAACAAAATTAGTACCAAGGGGTATCTTGACTCATCAGTACAAGCTCCATGTTCTGTATTTCCACCCTAGAATTTACCAGTTTTAAGAACTGTGTTTTACTTTTGATATCAAGAGAATTATATCCTAGACAGAAGACAAAGGATGAGAACTACGAGCTTCATAATTGCATCTTACATAAGAGATCAGTACATCAAAATGCATACTCAGTCCTTGATTTACTGCTCTTCAACTATTTGTGGCAAATGTGATAGCTCTTGGCATCTAGGCTTTAGTTCAGTGCTTCAGTTCAAAAGATGCTTATAAGGCCTAGTGATTATATCACAATAAAAATATGACAATATGACAATAAAAGCCAATCCAGTATTTTACACTTACCAGTTTGATGTCCTTTTTGGCTCTGTTGGCATCTGTTTTAGCCTCATCATAAGTCAATGATTTATCTTTTGCACACCACATATTAAGATTATGTAAAACCTAAAGAACAAAATTTACAATTTGGTAGCATAATGGAATTTAAATGGAAGACTCAAGCAGAAACAGCCTGATCTTTATACATAAAAATACTGTTCAAATACTTTGAAGTCAATGTATATAATCTGCTAACTGAACAATCACAGATGCTGAATGGGTACTGACCTGTCTGATGTCCTGATTTGCTGCCAGGATTATCTCTTGCATGGCAGGTGGGGGAATTTTTAAACCTTCTTTAAATGCAATAGACATCATGGCACCCTATAATCACAATTGACAAACAGTCACTAGAGAATTCTTATGAATTCTCCCCGCTGCAGAACACACTGACACATCTATGAAAGAACATTACATATTTTTCTAAATTTTTAAAGCACATATAGCTTGAATTTTCTTTCATAAACATAAACTATTGTTTACCACTGGTGTAAAAAAAGCTTGTTAATTTATAAAAACCCATTTTGGATATATTTTTAGGACAGACATCTAAAATGCAGAAGGCTTTGGGAAGAAAAACTCAGACAACTCTGCTCTGAAAAGCAGTTACTCACTGAGATAATCCATTAAATGGTGTGTCCAATTCTGAATAAACTCTGCTGCATGAAAAGTCAATGTCCTGATGGTAATTCAGTGCAGTACATAAAGCCACAGCCTGCTTACCTTAATCTGTTCTAGACGAGGTCTCTGAAAACGAAGATCCAAACAGTAGTGGACCAAAGATCGCATTTTAGGGTGGTTGCGATCATTGCACATACAAATAATGGGTATCTTTGTGTGTCGAATCAAACCAATCAACTCCTGTAATTTAAACACGTTACAGTTACATCAGATAACCTGGATAACAAGAATGATTAGAATGTCATACCAACCAGCATTAGTCCCTGCCTTAAATCAGACCCTTGACAGGTGCCAAGTCTGTAAAACTCCTCCTGCTGGAATCGCATTTCTACACAGTGCACACCTAGCCCCCTTGCCTACTTTTGTCACTCGCTGTTCCATTCAGCTGCAAGAGATCTGCTGCCTACCCACTTCCACTGTCTATTTCCAGCAATCATGTTTGGACCATTCTTCAAGTAGCAATGAAGACCAATAGCCCAAAATAGAGCTGTCCTCCTGCAGAACTAGACTCATTTCTCCAAAGGCCAGTTTGACCTGGCTTATGCCCAGAGGAAGCACACAGCTTTCAGGCTGCATCCTGCCACAAAGAATGAAGAAGCAGAAACTAAAAAGATCAGCTCATCCCTGCTCAAAGAGCTCAACCCCGAGGCTTGCCAGAACAAACTCTGCCAGCTGTTATGAAAGTGAAATTCAGTTCAGTTTCATATTCCTGCAATGGAAATGTCTGCACCTGAGCTAAAGATCTCTATGCCCCTTACTGTCAAAGTACTGCATGTGACGATAGGAGATCATCAGAAGCTAAAACTGGAGCTACTAAAGAGAAGCCTATGCCACACATTAGTTACCCAGTGTTACTCCCTACTCCCTATGGAAAAGAGCAACAGTCCCAGCCAGATTATGAACCTCCCACTGCAGGTAGATGTCATCTTAGAGAGACCTTAGGATAAATTTACCTGTTCCAAAGTGCACACACCCAAGTTCATCACGCCAGGCTTCTTCCACACAAGTATCCTTTTCCCCCTCTACCAGTGCACAATTCTTACACAAAGACAGGCTTCTAAAACACATCAGACTGTACTCTGCAGACATTTGTTTAAGGACCATGGGTTAAGGACAGTAGAGTGGTTTGAATATTTTGTGCTATGTATGGTGTGCACTCTTGGCAATGGCATTAGACAGAACTACGGTGGCTTCACCTGAATCCCTCCTCTGTCTTCATTGCCTGCCATACCATCCACTTCATCCATGATCAATACATGTCTCCCACTAACTGATGAGGATGTGCCTGAAAATGAATATGGATAACAAAATGAGATGGGAATAAGGGAGTCTTGCTCAGAGTTTTATCCAATGCTTTATAAATAAGGTAACCCCATCCTAGGCAACTGAGGTGGTGGCTCTGCCACTTGGTCACATGAATCTGTGTTCATAGACCAGACTATAACCTCATGTCATCTTCTTAGGAACAAGTCCCATGGAACAGAGGAGCAACTGCAGTTCTGAAGTTGTTTGTACAGTTTAACAACTCATTCTAGGAGTAGCAGGATTTCATTCTAAATTGAAGAAGAAATATAACAACTTCCTACATGAACCCATCCCTATTAGAGCCAGATCCCTCCACCTGACAAGCAAGGTAAATTCCTAACACTGTTGTGTAATAAGGAAGCTCTGTCCCTCCTGTAACCAGACTCTTCATACAACAAAAATCCTCCTTCAAACAACAGACGCACCATGATAGAAGTCATTGATGCTGGTGTTGTTAAGTGATTCAGCAACTACTTCCTTCAGGCTGTTCTTGCTGCGAGTGTCACTGGCATTCAGCTCCACGTAGCTATATCCCAGTTCCTGGTCCAAACACATAAACCACACAAAGTGAGAACACAGATCAGTGAAAAATCATACAGCTTTCCATTCCTTTTTCCCCTTATACTCCTTTTCTCTGGCAATTCAAAAATATTTATAACCATGCATGGAACAGATAGGCCCAAAAGAGATTGCTCCTTTTTTGTTTTGTTTTTTCGTTTGTTTCTGTTTTTGTGAGGTTTTTTGTTGGTTTTTTTTTGGTTGGTTGGTTGGTGGGGGGGGTTTTTTGTTTGGTTGGTTTTGGTTTTGTTTTAATTGAGGAGTCTGGGAAAGCACTGGAGTCAGTGGCACATTTTAAGTTCTGGAAGATTAACAGAACTGCCAGAAGAGATAGAAACAAAGTCTGAGCCAAGGCTGGCTAAGCTCCATGGTATTTCCAGCTGCATAACAAAGAAACATACCACATGGCACTGAAAGCTGCAGGAAAGAGATGCTTTTAACTATTTAACCAATAGGAAACATATGGCTCCCCCAGCAGTGCTAACACTGCAGTCAGTCCCTGACACAACTTAACCCAGCTGCTCCTTTATCAGCAAACTCTCCTGCCAGAGGCAGCCAGAGCACAGCACCGAGCACACACAGCCCTGGTCTGTTTTGCTGGCATTTCCTGTGGCACACAGAAATGCTCTGCAGGGTCCTGAGGCAGCTGAGAGCAAGCCAGATTGGAAACCAGAAAAAGAAATGAGCCCAATACAGCACATTCATCTTTTCTGGAAGTCTAGTTCTAGGTGTGGCATCAACTTGTTGGCACAAAGTTCCAAGGCATGCAGTGCGGGGAGGCAGAGGAGCATTAAGAGTTTATACTCTATAAAACCCATTTCTAAATTGAGATTCAGAAATGGACACATAGCCCTGTCAATTTCTCTCACCTTAAAGTAGCATTTCAATTTAGAAGACATCTAGGAAAGATCTCTTTGTCAGATATATAAAAACCATGACCTTAAGCTTTCAAAAAGCTTTCCAGAATTTGACTCCCACTAAATTTAGTGCAAATATGCTCTGACCTGCAGAACTAGTGCTGAATGCTCACAATTTTTGAAGAACATTTCCAATTGTTCAACATAGTGCAATATGCTTCCCCTCAATGTAACAGAAAGAAACACAGACACCCATTGGTACATTCTCTCCTTGAATGATACAGGTATCTAAAGAGCCACATATTTTCACCTATAACCCTGTTCTGAGCAGGTGCAACTTGGCTGAGAGAAGACCCTGGTCATTTATAACATTCCTAACCTGGACACTGTATCTGTATCCAGATACAGAATTAATACGTAACAAGAAGTGCTGGGAACAACCACTACTATGAACTCACCTTACAAACTAAAGCAGCTGTAGTAGTTTTACCAACTCCAGGTGGACCAGAAAGTAATGCTGCTTTAAAACCTGTCCCATCGTCTTTGCTTCCAGTTTTATTGGGTTTTGCTATTAAAAAAAACAAAAAAAGATTCCATATCTTACCTAGGTATGTAATCATAAAACAAACTGCATGCTTCTAAAGACATCAAGCACCATTGGAATTTTTCCTCATTTAAGGCCTGCTAAGAAAAAATCTAAAAGATGCATACACAGCTGCATCTTAACTTGAGGAAAAGCAGCTTAAACCAGCTTAGTTTATGACTTGCAGTGATTTTGAACTAAAAAATACCAAAAAGTGCTATTAATGTAATACAACTATTTCAGCAATTTCCTCACAACCATATCATAAACATAAAAACCCAAAAACACCACCAAACCCACACTCTACCACAAACAAATTAAACCAAACCCCAAACACACACACACAAAAACCCCACTACCCACTATAGCTGAACTAAAACATAAACCCTATTTTAAACATAGAAATCCCTGTCTGTGGGATAACAAACTGTCTACCTGACACATGCACTACTTGCCACAGTCAAGACCTTGACAATTCATCCCCACGCATGACAGCAGCCCTTAAGACCTGCTGTTATCCTGTATCTTCACCATTGGCAGTGCCTAACCTAATTCCTCTCGCTGAGGAAGACATCAATAGGCTCAATGCAAGGCTATTTTTAGATACATCACTGCTAGGTTATTTTGGTTTCTTCTGTAAAAATGAAACCTAGAACTTGGGAAAGAAAATATTTTGAAACACATTTTTCTGCTCTTTTTTTGAGGTGGGGAGGTGGGTAGTAAATGAACGACTACTGCAACAAAAAAACCCAGGCCAAACTGCTGCTAAAAATGCATCTGACTGCACCTTATTCCCGATTTCCAGAGTTGCTCTGCTACCACCAAGACCCTCACTGGTCCAGGGAACCAAGCAGCACGATTAGCATGGAAGAACACAGAGAAAAGTTAACACAGGCCAATCACCTTGTCCGTTTTCCAAGGTATTCTTGTGCCAATTTCTGAGCCATCGAAGCAGTTTATTGGCACAGCTTTGCTCACCCTGCTGTCCAATAATTGCCTTAAGAGATGTAGGCTTGTATTTATCTACCCACAGCGATCTCTCTGTTCCATCTTCATTAACCTCAGAAATCAAGTTCCCCTTAGGTTTTGGGGCTTCTTCCTCCTCTACAGTCTGATGTTTAAAGTCCGTAAGCTTTCGAGCAGCAGTGGTTTCCTTCTTGACAGATCTGACAGTATCTTCTTTTTCTGGAGTAGACTTGTATTTTTTATTATTAGTTTCCCTTTTATAGGGGCTAAAATTCCTTTTTCCAGCTTCAGCTTTCTGCGGTGTCCTTTTAGGTCTTGCTTCCATGTTCTTTGCCTTAAGAAAATAAAAGAAAATTAAAAAGAAATTAAAGAAAAAATATGGTAAATAAACAGCATGTTTATTTACACAATTACAGGAGTGCTAAGAAAGTAACAAAGCTTATGTATTGATTAAAAAAAGCTTCGAGAGCAGATACAGAAATTCTCTCTGAGAAGTAAAGCACTGATAAAGACAGTGTCACTGGGCTCTGTACAAAACCCACAGAAAAGAGACAGGAAGTGTTCTGGTCATTTCAAAAGCAGTCCCCTTACTCACAAAGCCTGAGGCATCATTATACAATGCTAAACTGAGGACTGTCAGGTTGGAACACATGGGTCAGACACCCATGAAGGTCTTGGAAAACAGCACTTGCAGAAGTTGTTCAACCCAAAACAATTCAAAGGGAGGGAAAGTGACAAGCTAATAAGCTTAGAGCTGCTTTTCCTACGACACTAATGGTATCTTTGCATACACAAGTCATGTCTAGCCATATCAGAAGTACCAGAGCAACAGCTGTACTGAATGCACCACATGCTAGAGCTAACAGAGATTGTATTACTGTTTTATCAGCCACTACAATCTAAATTTAAATGTGCACAAAAAAAACTCGTTACCTCTTTTTTGGTATTGCCTGAAAAAATTAGCTTGAATATTCTTAGTTCAAGTACCACAGAAAGACAAGATCTGTTATGTATACATATAGTTTACATACAGTTGCCCCATGTTTACACTACAGTTTTAAATTGGGCCTGTCTGGGTACCTCAGGGTATCAGTCACAATTACTTATTTCACAGAATAAACAAATACTCATTGTTTAAACCTGATACATCTAAGCAGATACAAATACCCACTCTGTCAGGTACCTAAAATGCTGAATAATGTCAGAGTGGGAAAATAACCTATAGCTCCCAAGTAGAGTAGTCTGTCTTATGCACAAACATAAAATTTTCACTTTCAATACCTTTAACCTAGAAAGTCAAACTGATTGTGGTGTTACTATTACTGGAACAGAAGACAAGACTCCTTTCAATTAAAAACAAAGCAAAACAAACAAAAAAAAAACAACTCCCCTAAGTTTATTATGAACATACCTCTGTTTCAGCTGCCAGCTCATATTTGGACTTTTTGCCAGGCATAGTTCGAATAAGCTCAAACAGACCATCCTCATCAATAACTTTGGTACCTAAAGCTGATGCCTGGAGCAAAAGAAAGAATTAAATGTAAAGTCAAGTTACATTAGGAGTGACATAATTCATTTCGAAGTGTTTTCCAGTAAAAACTATGACTTGGAACACAACAATAAGAGATAATGTGTATATATATACACACACACACATATACATGCATATGGACATATGTACAGAACTAGAAATAAAACAAAGCTGTCAACCACTCAGCAACTCTTCATTTTAAAAATGCATTGTTAGTACTGCTTCCTGTTGGCAGGGATACCAGAAACACCAGTTAAGATAGGAACAGTTCAGTTTCACTTTGCCTCCAGCCAGGCACAGGAACACACTCACCTTCTCCCGTTTGGCCTGGCCACAGTCTCTCCCCATCACCAGGTAATTTGTCTTCTTGCTGACGTTGCCAGTTACCTTTCCCCCATAACGTTCAATCAGAGACTTGGCCTCATCTCTTTCAATACACTCCAGAACGCCAGTAATTACAAATGTCAGGCCTTCCAAGCAGTTTTCAGCTCCCTGAGAACCAGAGCATTGCAGAAAATGCCATTACTGATGCAATTCTACCAAATAGCTCTTCACCATCAGCTCTTTTAACTCTCTACCATGTCAAGTACCCTATGAAACTTTAAAAATAGGACTAATTATACCTAGCTAGGTAATAGTTCTAAAAGTTTCAAAGCCATTAATGGCAATAGCTGCCAACAAAACTTCACACATTGTCTACCTGACTGATCGTACTTGTAGCACTCTGTGCTTCAAGTGGAGCATGTCACTCAAACAAGTGACAGCAATCTTGAGCTCTTAAGACCAGTAACTTCTTGATCATCGTTACTCCCTAAACCAAGTTCTGAATATAACTCTTGAGTATGCTTCCTTACATTCAGTCACTGCTTTGCATTATAATTTAGGTTTTTCCAATACATGCTTCCTACTGGAAAAAAAAAGACCAGTCTTTAAACAGTTTAGTTGATACCTGTTAAACCACTTACAGCAGTAAATCTACAAAACACTCCACTTTATATATAAAATCCTGCTGTAGCCAAACCTACCTGAGGTATCTCTTTGGAACCCAGTGCTTTCGGACCCTCACGATTAAGGAAGCTTCGGTAAGCTTGGTAATTGTTTCGCTTCTTTTCAGAGTCCTCAGGACTTACAGACTGGGTCAGGAGAGGGAGAAAAATTAATATACATATTGCATATATAAAAACAGGAAAATAAACCCAAGCATTGCAGTTTGAGACAATTTCATGCACCAAACGAAAAGTAAGTTATAATGCTTGTTTTTAATCTATTAACATGCAATAATGGAGCTTGCTTTGCTTTCGGTGCTTGTGTTTTGAGGTATCTTTTCTTGTTCCTTTTAAAAATATTTCAAAAACCTGAGAGTTTAAAAAAATATGTAACCACTATTTATTGTCAGGTTTCTGAAGAGTCATCTACTGCACGTGTACACGCTCACTTAACCCATAAATTGTCACTTTAAATTCACATCCTATTTAATTTGAGATATATACTTACATAAAAGTAGAAATATCACAAAGTAGACTTTAAGAGACACTTAAGCTTCTTAGCAAACAATTGTTAAAATCTCACCTCAAAAGGAGGTGCAGGCTCTCCCTTCTAACTACAACTGTTATTTAGTTGTCAAAATAGGGTACTTTGTACACTATGATTAAAAAGTACATTTTAATCTTGCAAAAAACTGCCAGTGTTCAACAAATACCGTTATTGATTCAGATAAAATAAAAATAAGTTATATTCCTACATAATGTATCAATAATAAGAAAAAATAGGAGACTAGGGAGAGAAATATAAATCCTTAAACAATGCCACCTATGATTCTAACCACAGAATAGACCCTCAGGGTCACCACTCTCACATAAACAGTACGTTTTCACTCTAAGCATTGGAATTCCTGCATTCTGGGGTTTTTTTTTAGCAAAGTTAAACACGAAAAAGCACAGAACTCATTTTTGCAGTGTACCTGCACACCGCAATGAGCATTGGAGAACCTCAGGTCCTTCATGTGTTTCATTTACACTTTTCCAGCTAATTTCTTCCTCACAGTTTTACAACTGCTGTAAAGAAGGAACTTACAGCCTTTCCAGAATTCAAATCCTTAAAAGCTGCCCAGGAGATTCAAAGTATCAAGTTACAATAGTGACACCTATAATAAATGAAAACTATTTTCCTGCAAACTCCACCAAGACATCTAAATTAATTTTGATAGCTCCTACCTCAGTCTTCTTGGGAGAAACCTTCTCCTTCTTTGGTGTTGTCTTCTCTTCTTTCCCTGAAGCTGCATTTTCTCTTGACTGTGAATTATGAGCACCTCTTCCCTTTACAGCAATCTCTTCTTTTTGTTTCAGAGACCCAAGCCTAGAGCCACGTTTCAAAGGCGAAGTTGTATCAACCAATTCTCTTGCTGTTTTACCATCAGATGATTGTGGAGATAAATAAAAGCCTTTCGACTCTTCAGATTTACTCTGCAGCTTTGCAGAATAATTCTTGGCTGCACCAGTTGAGTCTGTTGCTTTCACTTGAAAGGAGGCAGAGGGACAAAAGCTCATATATAAAAATGTATCTCATTAATATTATAAATTAGAACAATGCTTTCCAGTTTCTGTGTCCTACCTCTTTCTGACTGCTTATTTCCTGCTGTAGTATTAGGGCTCCTATTGGTGCTCAGTACTGTTTGCTCTCCCTCGGTATCCTTCCGAGCCTAAATAAACACACAATGCCAAAGTCAGGGATACGTGTCCCAAGCTACCACTGGGACACAGCAACACACACCACTCAATTGTGACTAGAACTTAAAATACCATTCCAACAGAGGCATACAGCACACAGTCTGATTAGGCAGGACACCCTTTACTGAGTGAGGAAAAGCCAGAAGGGAGGTATAAAAAGTGAGTATGTGTGGTGGTTTTGATTGGCCCAAAACATCAGTAAAGTATTTTTAACATCTAGGAGGAATTTGGACCCCTCAGAAGATGTTGTGGTAGGCCTGGGGAGGTGTCTGAGGGGTGGGGAGTGGCACAAAGATGGCTCCTGTGTGTCCTGAGTGAAAGTTCTGGAAGTTTTACATCAAGTCCAGCAGAGCCAATCTCTGATGGCTCTGAAGGTGATGGACATGCTGCCGACCAAGTTTGGGCCAACTGGAGGTGCTGGTTATGCCGCTGTGAAAACATATTTAAGAAAAATTCAAAACAAGGTAGGGACGCACTTCTTTCACTTCTTTGTAGTTGGAGGAGGAGGAGGTGGAGGTGAAAATACGTAGAGGGAGAACAGCATGGAGACGCCAAGGTCAGTGAAGAAGGTGGGGGAGGA
>VZRM01000703.1:164744-291532 GCA_013397955.1 Grantiella picta
TAAATTTGAGAATCTGCTCTGTGGACTGAAAAGAGACCCTACACCGTGCCTCCCTACCTGGTTTGTTGATTGTAAAGGAGGAAAGGGGGTGAATACTATAGGTTCATAAGAGGGAGGGGGGAGTGAACAAAATAATGTATGAAAAGTATTTTCACCTTGCATTTATCCTCCAATTCTGTTAGGTAATTAAATCACTTTTTTGCAACTTTAAGCTTAGAGCCTGTTTGCCCCTTTTCTTTTTTCTGTGCATCCTCCTACCAACCAGTGTCCTATCTCATTTGACTCATGAGATTGGTGTGGTTTTTTGTTTGTTTTTTTTAAAGTGTTTTTTTCTGTAGCAAGAGAGAGTTGAGGTACCTGGCGTTTAGTCAGGGTCAAACCTTGACAGTATGCTATTTCCATGAAAACACTTTCTTGCTGTTTTTAATGCACTTGTATGGAAGTCTCAAAACAAAGACATCTAAATAAGAACACTCACAGCAATGCAATTCCTAAAAGCTTAAGTTTAAAAAGAAGTCAACCTTTTTCTTCTGCGGTGTTTCATCCAACATGGCCAGAGTTCTAGCAAATTCTTCATCTTCATGCAGCTGTCTCTCCAGCTGAAAGAAGAAAAAGATTTTTAGGCTCATGCCTAACAAGTTCTAATTCTAGTATATTTTCTAAAAACCCTAGGTGAGCACACAGCTAGAAAAAGGGTGTCCTAGCAGAGGCAAATAAATTTCTCGAAATGGCACTGAAGAATTACTTCTATCCCCCAGAAAGCAAGACTAGTTAAATCTAGTGAGAAGAAATTGATTTGTTGCAGTAGAAACATTATTATGCCTGCATAAGCTGTTTTCAAAGGAGTTTTTTGTTCATATTTTTTATTGTTGTGTCCCCTTTTCTTTTAAACAATCAAACCTTGAAGGCAGCACCTCATAACAAACAGCCTGCAACAAGATGTAACCTGTTGGCTTTATCAAAAACAGTCCCTAAAAACTAGTAGTAACAATGCCTGTTAAAAATTATGTGTCCAGAATGTTTTATTCACTTTTACTACTAGCAACATGTATATAAAAAAGAATTTCTATCAGTTTTGGAGAATTTTACCTCTGCCCTTAGCCCTGCTCTTATTGTCAGTTCTGTTTACTTTAGGAAAGCAAATAAACTTTAACTTTCTATTATTTTTACTCATACAACTGATTTTCTCAGACAGAAGAACCAGTAAGAAGAAATAGTTCACATGACATCTGTGAAAGTTATTAATTGCAAAAAAACCCAAAGTCAGTTTGGTGTCATTTTTATTTCACCTTACAACATAAACGTGACATCTCCAGTGATAACTGATCCTTTGGTGACCTTTCCTGTCCAATATGGTACTTGGGAAAAACCTTTCCTATTCCTGAATAGTGTATATTCTTGCCAAGAATTACTGACCATTCTTTCAACAAGACAACAACAAAAATACTTTCATAATAATGAACTTTCAAATTCAACATGCCATGCTCTAAGATCCCAATAGATGACTTTATAAAACCAGTAAGCCACAGGCATTGTTTTTGTGTGCCCATAACAGTGAAATGCATTTACCTTCCCTGTGTATAGTGAGAAAGGGAAATGGCAGGGATCACCACATGCAAACCAGACTGAGGCAGAGATACACCTGATATAATACACACACACATAAATATATGTATATATGTACACACTGTTATAGATAAGATCAGTTCAAATAAAAGACAACATCTTATTTTTCCTGACAGGTCGTTTAACTTTTTAACAGGTTAAAGTCGGATTCATTTACTCTCATCCTTGCCTTCAGAGGTGTAGATTTGCCCGTACAATCTACTTATTTCAAGTATTACTCAATATTACAAATACATGTGGGAAATCAAATTTTCCCAAAAGCAAGTAAATACATAAAACTGTAACTTTCCCTCGTATTAGTACTGACTCAAATAGGAAAGTTTAAGATATGTAAGGGTCATTCATATTTTTCTGAAGAATAAGAAAATTCTGAAGACAAGTGAAACAGATTATGGATGGCAATGACTTAGATTTTCACTCAAGAATGAAAAAAACCAAAACACCATCAAAACTGTACCAAAACATGAGGAAGCAGAAAGTGATTTCTGTGTGAAAAGCAGAATTATTACAGGCACAGCAGCTGCAGAGATAGTGAAAGTCTAGACAGAGAGAAAATAGATTAGGTGATATATTCTACTTACATAACTGAAATAATGCCTATAAAAATAAATGTATGACTATGCTTGCGTATTAAATTGATGAATTTTATTACACCTACTTATAGCATACCTGGAAAGTTCATCTTAATTTCTTAAGGAAAAATAGTTTTAAATTAAACAAACTGCTCTTGATATAGAGCATTAAATTTGTACAGCTTTTACCTCTGAATCTTCTTCAAGCTGCAGTTGCCTAGCAATGGCCTCATCATCTAGTGTGCTGTCTCTGCTTTGTGAAGGCTATATTTAAGGAAAAAGAGAAAGACCAACCATTCAGTTACCCCATAACCTGTCAATTACAATAATTTAATATGTATAGATTCTGTCTGTATGTTTCTAGAAAAGGACTATAAATGAGACATGGAACATTTCATTTCCAGCTCTCACCATTAAACAAGCTATTTTCAAGAGATTTTATTATTCAAAACAAGACCATGCTATAATATAATTACCTCATTTCTTCAAACAATGCTGAGTATCTCTGAAGCTATCACAGTTGGCCCACTTGAAAAATAAATCAATAACTACACTGGGAATTTTTCACTTCTTCCCTACTTTGCTTGGTGTTTTGTTATTCTGTGAATATGTGCGCCATAAAGCTTGGGAAAACAACCTTCCTCCTCTCCTGCCTGCTCTCCACCCTGAAATATAAGCTATCCATTCTGGTCACCAACCTCGAAAAATTTAATGAATTTCAAGAAAAGTCACTTGAGAAGAGGCAATAAAGAAAACACTACCTTTAAGTTTGTGCTATCTTATCAAACACGGAAATGCTACTCCAAACTTGTATTTGAGGACTTGACATGCATACAAGTCTCGTCAGAGCTGAACTTCCACAAGAGTGACCATTACTAAGTAACACAAAGCAGGACCAGCAGTTAAGTTTCCTTGCAGCCATTAAACTGTCCATTCTGATCTGCCATCAGACACATGAGCAGCCTAAAGGAACATCCTCGGTACTCACCTCTTTCCGTTTACTTGCTACCAGTTTCTTGTCTGACCGTTGAACACTCCTTGTCCCAAAGTAATCAAGTGCAGAGGTGGGAGTCTGTTTCACTGGGGAGAGGGGTTTGCTTTTAGCTTGTGATTTTACATCTTCTTTTTTCACAGTATTTGTTCCTGGAGAACCAATTGCTGACGTTCCATTCTCCTTTGGTTTCAGGGAAATTCTTTTATTGACAAAATCATCATCTTCATCTAAACACAAAGAGTATTCCATTACTCCTGGTTCACAGAACTGAAGTTCTAACAATGGAACTGTTAAGAGAACTATTTTGGCACATTACATCAACTCACACCCTGAACAAAATACTACAGGCATTTGGAAGTTATTTTATAAAAGGGCCGAGTTGCACAACACATAGTATTTAGCATCTTTAATAGCATAACTCAACTCTGAATAGATTCAGTACTGAAATAACAACACACTGTTACTTGTGCTCATACATTATCTCTCAATTAGAGAAGTTTACAAAGAATACCTTCCATTCTTAAATGGGCAAAACAACTAACAGAAGATCTAGATCACTGAAATTTGAATTCTGTCCTTAATTAATGAATGTCAAATTGAACAGCACAACTCTTCCTTCACGTTTATGTGAAGTACAAAGGCACGTTTATTACTTTGTAGTAATCATCAACAAAGCACCTAATATAGGCTTTGTAGACATGTATTTTTAAAAATTCTCAATCTTACATTATAAACGAAGGAAAAATATCAGAACATTTTATTACAAAAAAGAAGGATTCTTGGATAAGCTTCCTGGTTATTTTTATAGTATTGCTCAAAGTTTATGAACGCTTTAGTAGAAACACTTTAATGCCATTTTTTAGTTTTTCCCTTTTAGTCAGAGATTCTGTGAGCTATCCTACAGGCCTGTATGTCTCTGCACTTAAATACACTCTCCTTTCAGTACAGTGAAAATCATCTCAAAGAAATGCAACCATTTCACAGAATACAGAAATCAGACAAGATCAGCAAGACAAAATAGATTTTTTCAGTTTGAAAAGAGGAGGAAAATTGGCATACAAACTCTTATTAAGAATTAGCCCACAGACCACTGAACAAAATCTCAATCTTTCCTTTTCAGACTCTCCTAGATTAACCAGGACATGGTCTGCCCAGCAATGAAAAAGAAAGAGGCTTTGATAGCCGTTTATTCATATTGAACCCAAACTGTTCATTCAGTCAATCAACAAAAAATTAATACCAAGGACTTCAAAGAGTTTTATGTCATGTTGTGAAGTCTTACTGACAGTTATACAAATGAAACCCTCTCACTGAGGCATACAAAGCTCTACGTATATAATTGCCACATGATTAGATTAATACAACACCATAGAAGACAGACATCACTGGACAAACTTCTAACTAGTGATAAAAGCACGATTTTTGTGAATTCTACAAACTCAAAGTGTGCAAATAAACCGAGAGAAAGTCCCCCAAATGAACGTTAGACATAGTAATAAAGCAGTGGAAGGATTTGAGAGGAACAGAAAAAGAGCCAGTTTTATTTGCATGCCTCAAACTGAAGTGTAGTTTTACTTTTCTCAAAATAGAAATGTTTTAGACACTGACCTCAACATATCATAAACGCAGATTGTTCTAAACATCTGCTTTTTCACAGAGCTTAAATTGACAGCATTATCACAAAAACATGCTCATTTTCCAGCAACCCCTAATTTAAGTCCTGGTACTTCTTTTCATACAAAAATTTGTTTTCTCACCACTTCCCTAAGATCAGAAGATGTCATATGTCTGTCATCTATTATTTTTATTGCATTCTAGACAAAGATGGAGGGAAACAATTACTGTTTCACCTGTTCTCAACAGATGGCAGTAATAAGAGTGTTTTATGCATCAGCCAGAACTTCCTGCTACTGAATTTATTAGGCAGAATATAACAAGAACCATGCAGGATTCCACCTGTTCCTGGGAGAGAAAGTTCAGAGAGGGAAAAACACAAAAGTGCACCTGAAAGGGGGTACATTGGTTCAGCAGTTAAATCAAGAATGCCTAAAGATGAAAATTTATGTATGAGAAAGTGGCATTTTAGCCAACTCAATTCAAAAAGCAATATATAGAAGACAAAATTCAAGCCCAGGCCCTCAGCTGACAGCAGCAAGTTTTACACAAAGCTAAAAGCTTTACTATTCTCAACACACTTTATTTACCCTATGCAGCAGTAAATCTCTTACTGCCATTTAGCTCAATTTAATAAACTATGACGGATCAGGGAGATTTGGACACTAGACTCCTAATTTACAGTAGTTTCAAGTCTGAATAGGTGATTGCTTATCTGAATTTCAAGAGTATTTTTGGTTCTTTTAAATTTTTCAATTTAACAAAAAATACATTTGCAGGAGTAAAATATACTGTTACTGGAAATCAGTGGTTAATGTAGATGCAATTACATTTATTTGTCTTAAGATTCTATGAATCCTATTCTGCCCCTGCTCCCAGCTCTTCTTAAACTAAGGACTGCTCCATGCTATAGAAGAATTTTTACTTATCATTATTGTTATCAGAAGACATGTTTGCAATACTGATTTTTTTTCATTATTCACTTATAACCATTTAAATAGCAACAAAAGCCAACAGGATATTGCTTTCTCTCAAGTAGGAAGAAGCAGAGTAAATACAATTAGATTTTAATAAAAAATATATAGACTCAGGTCATTTATGAAGCCAGCACTATGTATTACTAATAGTTAGAACTTGGCTTTAATTATGTTGTTCCAAGAAATGGCAGGATTAGAAGCATTTATTGACTGCAAGCAGTGGCTAAAGACAGACATGAGACTCACTCATGAACAGTGATTGATAAATGTAAATAAAGTGAGAATGAGAACATGAAAGTGGTCATTAGAAAACAAAACCAGCCTGATTCTATTAAGTGGGTTTCAAAAGATGCTTTACGGTACTGACACTCAGGTTGCAGTTTCATCCCAGGCTCATGAAATCCATTGGAATATCACAAATTCACCTGATCTCCAGGCACTCCCCTCAGTTCAAGCACTGATAAACACCTACTTTTCAATAAAACCTAACACTTCTTCCTTGAAACAAACTGCTCACACACTCCTACTGCCACAAAAGTGAACAGCAAAGTTAATCAGCTGCACTCTTCCAGTCTCCTTACAAGCATGAAGGCAACTCCATTAACAACTTTGAAAATGCTAAGAGAGTCCTACTATTTCTGTTGCTCTATTGAGGTCAATGTTTCTCAACACATGACCTGTAAAAGGAAAAAGATGTATTCTTATTCACACAAGCAAATCAATAATTTGCAGGAAAACACAAGTAAAAATTCAGATTTTAACTTGTAAAAATTGTAGATTAATTGTATTCTTATAACAATTGCTGGGCAAACCTTGAGATAGCCTTACATGGGGGCATGGACTTCACCAAGAAACAGGAATCAATTTCATCCTCAACTAGATGACTTTTCTGTTGTAAAATCTTTCTAGAGCAGAACACAACTATTCCAAGAATAGTATTTCCTGTTTACATTGATGCATTTTTGTGTGCTATACAATGAAAAAATATCCTGACCATGCACTTCTTTTTTTTTTCCCAGGATCAGCTTTGAACTACAAACATAAGTAAAGACCATATATTCTAGTCGAGGTTTCTGGAAATTAAGTAGATGTGACAAAGGGAAAGCTAATCATGTCATCAATGGAACACACAGGCAGTGACAACCAGGAGATTGCTTTTAATTATTTTGTATGCAAACACTAAACATGAAGCAAGGATCTATTATGCCAGGCAATGCAGGAGGACAAACCTCCCTAGCAACAAACAACAACTGTCATCCTGGGGGCTTTAAGAGCTATTCCATGATGTTAAAGCACAGCTGGCTTTTATCTTATACACTGTTCCAGCAGTAGCACAATTAGGTTAATAAGCCAAGGCCAGCAGGGCACTTGTTTGTTATTCCTCTTCCTCTTTCCTACCCTCACCCTTTCTCAAAAGAGCTTCACCCGCTGATTACTGAGCAACAATCTCTGGTTGTTCCCTAACTGAGCCTGATGAAAATGATCTAGGCTGTTTTAAACATTGTTTAAATTCAGATCCTTTTTAAAGGCTTGGGTACAGAAATGACCTCCGACAATCTAAAAAGGGAGCAATTTATTGCAGGCAGGGACAAGAGCAACAAGCAGCATAGGACAGATCCTCAGAGGGCCTTCAGAACAATGTATTTTATGAATTTATTATTTCTGTGCTGTTGAATTGCTCATCACTAGAGAATATCATTCCCTAGTTCCTACTCTGTTTAGGATACAAAATATTTAATGCTGGAACAGCCTCTTACTATGAGGTCATAAAACCAATTCCAAATATAGGCAGGGCATCTACAGGTTACAAATAACCTGTACTTATTATGATATACGTTGAATTGGCATTTGTAGAGTACTACATAAAGATTTCTGTATGGAGCTAAAGGACTATATCCTACAGTCATTAAATCTAGATTTCTGTATGGAGCTAAAGGACTATATCCTACAGTCATTAAATCTACATTACTTGTTTAAACTGATAATATTCTGGGCATTCTTCAGTTTCAATGACACTACTTCTGCACAAGTACTTAAAACAGTTCCTGTCCTAAAGAATTTGCAATCTCCAGCAAGAGGCATTGCTGTCTAAGCTAAATTGAGGGTGCAGAAAATAGTGTTTGTCTACAGTCCTAGTATTGACTTTATTTAACTAATTTAACTATGCATGGGTCAGTACTCAATACTCCCAACACTTGGAAGGATTGAGTTTTGTACTCATCTTTTGCCTAAAGTAAATCTTTAAGAAGATTATCTTTAAGATAAACGGTTCTCAACAAAGCCAGCAAGTCTATTCCAAGTCAACCCCTATAACTCCTTCCAAAAAACAGGTGCAAAGTGTATTTTTTCGATCTTCCTCCTCATTTAAAAAAGCTAGTAGTTGCAACCTATGTTTAAAAATGTAGATATTATGCCATCATATCATTTTAGATTTTTCATGCCATTTCTCAAAAAGCTAACTGATTTCAGATGTACTACAAACATGCACTTTCAACCACAATTGTTAGCACTTGGCCTATATTGATATGTCAAGGTTCTGTACTGTTATAAAAATATAAAGCTTACCTGAATTATTCCACCTTTACACCCTGAAACGGATTTACCTTTGGATTTTTCAATTATCAAAGGTAACTTCAGAACGTTGCCTCTGCTTTATTTTTCACTTTGAGGTAAAAAGATTCAGGGATACAAGACTGAAATGCAGTTAACTGTCATGTCTTTAGAGTTGGACACATGAGTGTCAAAAAACATAGCCTTTGATATCCTTGGTCCAATAGATGTCAAACAAAATCCTTAGTCAAGTCTGTATGCTTAGTTTCAGGAGCATTAAAATACAAGAGAAGGGTGAATATATTTAAACTGCAGTAAATTACCTTAATTTGCAAAACCATCAATTATAGCAACTCCTTCCAAATGAAACGCTTGCACTTGCCATAGAAACAGCTGTGTGTATTACCTCAGCAAGCAATTAGAAGTGATCAGTCCATTAACTCGTTCCAGCTTATTATTATTGAAATCTTTTTTCACTTGAGCAGGTTACTTATCTATAATAGGGATTCAGATCTGCTTCTGTGAACTACTATCACGCAATGAAATTTCAAGTTCTGGTTTAATTGCCTAAAGTCACCTGCATGACAGGAATACTCAGTAATGCCACGTGAGTAATTACACAACAGGAAAAAAAAGTAAGTTAAAGCAATCCAGGCAAGTGTAAATGTGCTAAATTTTTACAGCTGCAGCTCAGGCAGCTCAATTTACTGAGCTTCTCAGGACACAATGCTGTGTTTTCAAACAAAATCAACCAGTGTAGAAGAAAAACAAACATAAATCCTCTTTTTACATTTTTAACTAATCCAGCAGATTAATCATGTTAAAACCAGTTACTCTGGCAGCTAAATAAGGAGATCTGAAAGAGAGAAAAAAGATCTCCAGCATGGAGAATAGGAACAGGCAGAGGAAAGCAGCAACATCTTGAGTTAACACTGGTACTGCTTGAAGAGCTGCCACAGAGACTAAATTACAATTAATTTTATTTCTTGTCCTGCCATGTTTGAAATACAAGTAATGACAAGTAATTCTAATGTCTTCTGATAAATGAATCCTGTTTAAAGTAAAAATTATATTTATTTCTCAATATTGCTGCTATCCTAGTTTCCACAGAAAGAAAAAAAAAAGGACCACTTCTACAAGATTGTATTTAATTTCATCCACACCTCTGGTTTACACTTACTCCCCTATTCAGGGAGGTAACTACTACCATACATCTACTACGTTCACACAACACTCCTCTCAAGTCTTTAAGAGTTTAAGTACAACAGCACATTCACCATTACATGACCCTCATATTGTACTGCTGGTTTTCCCAAACTTAACCAAATTAATTTTAAATGGGTTTACTCCTAAATAACTTTTAACATTGTCCTCTGCAACACCCATCCCTGCTTCCTCAGAGGATTTCTGCCAGAACCCACTCTCCTCTCCTTCCTCAAGCGCATTTCAAAACTCCCTTAAGGTTCAACTACACCTTCTCAACCAAACTTTCATGAAACACTTCAGAGGGAAGTTGGTACATAAAGTATTATTTATCCCCTTCTCACACTTTCACCTAAATACAGCATTTTCCATAAGTAAGCAGAATGCAAGTATTGCCCAGAAAGTGCCAGTGACAATACTTTTTCCCCCATGAGATATTTCAGTGCAAGACATGCTTATTCACTGCCAACTTGCTGCTTATTTGAACCTGTGCTTGGATATGGGAGGGGGACTATATTTTTTTTGCCCACCAGTATTAGCACTTAACTAACTTTTTGCCTGAGGTTGTCTGGGTTTGTTTTGTTGTTTGTCTCCCCATCCCCAATATTCTCTACACTCAAAGAGTCTATATTCAGCAAGCACCTTCACAAGCGATTCATTTTGCCCTGTCTTCCAAGCTCTAAAGGAACAGTTTTCCAGTAACCTACAGACCTCCTCAGTCCCTACTATGTCAGTTTTTCTACCCTTTATAAATTCAGCCTACCACTACAACAAGGCTCTTCTTTTTTAAAAAATATTCAAGCAATCAAGGCAATTGCTACATATACATGAGTACCTCTACACAATGTATATGGAAGATTAAGCATTCACTTCAAGCAAGGTCACAATTCCTGCTTAAATAACCACCTGTGATGAAACCAGCTGAGGTTCAACAAACCACAATAACAGGTCATCTTCTACAAAGCTCAAGGTTCCAAACTTCATTAAACAGTACAAGTATTATTTTAACAAGTACAGTGAACATTTGGATTTTTCCCAATTCCATAAGACCGTACTACCAACAAAAAAGGCTCTTTTTTCCCCCCCTCCTTGTTATTGGACAGAATATCTTCATTTTACCTTTGGTCATCACTAAACTAAGTATTTATTTAGATTAAATTTATCAATAAAAACAAAGTAGTTCCTGCAAAACTACAAAAAGCAACTATTCTTGCTTTGTTCTTTTGCCTTTTAAAAAAGTAATTTGCTCCCAAGCCAGTAAAAAAGAAAGCAATGCAATAATCCAGATTAGTCTTGTACAAACCAAAAGGTTAATTTCCCCAAACGCTTTTGGAGAAAGCTGTACCCAAAAAGCTGTATCCAAAGCTGTATAGTTATAGAGAACAGCTGAAATTCAAGCAACAAGAGGAAGAAAGTCTCAAATTAAATTGAAAAACAGGTTGAGGCAAGTCACTACCAAACTTCTACTGACTTATGGATGCCAAAAGGCTCTTTCAAACACTGCCAGGGACAGAGCCCTTGAGAATGAGATTCTGACTTTTCAGCGAGTCCAAGTAGCATATCCTTGATTTCAGTTTTCAGCTCCGTAACAGGAAAAACAAGGCAAGGATAAATGCCTACAAATTTTGTTAGGACCTTTTCTATCTATATTTCTATACTCCTATTCTTGTAAAACATATTTATCTCAAGCCAATAGCTCTATCAATACCAATTAAATGCACTCATCCTGACAGCTCCATTAAGCTGAAGAAACAATTTATAGAGATTAAATAGAAACAAAATTAAAGCATTAAGTCTCAAGGTTATAAAGGCATTGTTTTAAAATAAACTGTTAAGCCAACCCTGTGTGTATTTAAGACTCTGTTGATAAGAGTAACCTTGAGCCCATGGTTTTCAGGGATTTCACTAACAACCTTGACTAGTGTTCCCATGGTATCCCTATGCAGAAAAATTTGATTACACCACTTGGAATTGCATAATAAACCTAAATATGTACTGTTTATTCCCCAGGAATTTGAATACCTGATACAGTACAGCTGTATGCTGTACTAGGACAACCAAATGTAGCACAATGTATCTTAGAGACAGTGATTTTGAAAAGACCCCAAGGAGGAAGAAGGTTTAGAAAAAACCCAGGTGAGCCACACTTCTGGTGCAATACTGGAGCAAACAAGCCCTTTTTGTTCTAAAAATACATGGCATGACTATAGGGAGGCAATGTTTATGTTCAGCAAAAAACCTACCAAAAAAAAAATACTACCATACCTAGGGACAGTGTCCAGGCTTCCAAAAGAAGTATAATAAAACTCAAAGAGGGATCACAGAAGAACTACATGGTACAGACTGAAATTCTGTCACTTAAACCCCATGTTTTGTCGAAACAGATTTGAATTCAAGTCTGTTAATTCAATTACAGTTCCTTCAAGAAGTACTGTGGCTAGTAAAGAACTCTATTCCAGAGACAAATACAGAAGACAGAAGTTACAGCTTCAGCCCAACTCAGACTGGGTGCAAGAAGTACAGGCAACCACTGCATCAACCAACGAAATAAATGTTTGTGTTAAGAACTAAAACACAAAACCCAAGAACTTTTGTAGTCACCAACACATCATGCAGAGGTTAGACATGGAAGGTTATATACCAAATACAACAAAAATCCATGCTTTCAAACCTGCAGCCAGCAGTCATTTCAAAGTGGCTAGTGAGCAGTTTAACTATATTAAAGGTACCTCCTTAACTTCTTCCCCTAAGTCTGTGGAATTCTCTAAAGCAAGAGAGCACTACCTCATTAAATTACACACCTATCTAAACCAACCAAAGCCACTACTCAACACCTCCTCAGTTTTCACCCTGCTCCTGACTTGAGGCTAAACTTCTGAAGTGCTTTTGGTTAGCTTGTTTAAAGAGAACATGAGTTGTCTTCCTCGATATTAGGTTTTGTGATCATAATTGAGTATATCAGTGAAACAATCCATCCCACTGTAACATAACCCACCCCACTACAGCTGAATATAATGATATATTTCTTCCATTACCTGTCTCTGAAATATAAACAACAGGATCCTGCTTTAGAACTTTACCGAGTTTTGAAGTAGCTGCTTTTTTCTCAGGTGTCTTCTTGGACTTTTTCACTGACTGCACCTCCTCTTCTGAATCTGTATTTTGACCACAACATAAATGTAGATTTCCTCCACATACACATTGGCTTTAAGTAGTAATCACATAACAGTTGTGTTCACATAAATTGAGAAAAAAACTCCATATTCCTACCATACGGTAGGAAGATCTGCATCCCTTCACTTTTCATCCATCATATAAATGACTAAATGAAAATTTGGTCAGAACTCAGCCTTGACAGTATTTTTTGTTTACATAACAATAAATATTGTGGTTTTTATTTCAGGAACTGCTATACCTGTATAATAACCTTTTCAAAGGAATGCAACCATCAAGAGTACCACAGTTTAAAAAAAAACAAAACAAACACGCCCAGCAAAACAAACAAACAAACCTTTAAAAAACCACCCACAAAAAAACCCAACACCAAACCCACAAAAAATACAGTATTATGCTGGTGTATTCCACGAAACCTATTCCAAAAATGAACAACAGGCTAAAAAAAAAAAAAATCACTCAAGTGGTTCTCTGATTTTTGAGGAGAACACTGGTGACTTGCCACTCACATCACCAACCATTCTCTGCATCCCAAAAGTTGTTGAGATGAGATTTACACTACTGTGGATTATGTACCCCAGCATCCAAATGAATAAGCAGAGACAACTAACAAGTATAAGAGAGGGCTAATCTTCAGAGCCTACCTCTCTTCATGATTAACACACATATATAATAATTACATCTAAAAAAAAAGAGTGGCTATAGCCAATTGACTTAAGAGTAGTGTCACCCTGCACAAAACAAAAAAAGCAAAAACCAACCAAAAAAACAAAAAAACAGAAAATATTAAAAAAAAAAAACCCAACCAAAAAAAAACCTACCAAAACGAACCAAACCAATCAACCCCGGCACACAGAGTTTTCCATCTAGAAGAGCTTAGAGCAGTATTTCTCTTTTCCTCTCCTACTACTATGCTACTCAAGGGTTCAAATTTGCCATATCTCCAAACAATATCAGTATTTTAAAGGTAGCCGTTGAGTTATATTAATTTTGTACTCCTGCTGTTCCTCACTGCTGAACAGGAACTGTTTATAATACATTTTATCTGAAGATTTGAACACATGTTTCTATATACAACAGCAGTCTATGACATTTTTGTGTGATCATTTTTCTTCAACGAGAAAAGCAGTCTTCTTTTAAAAAAATTGCTCCAAAAAACTCAAGCTGAAGTCTCTGGTAGGAGTCAAAAATTATAGGAACACCTGCAATCTTTTCTACAGCTTCACAACAATTATCCAGGATTCAGAATACCATCAAAGAGGATTTAAATGACATTACAGCTCAAAAAATTTCATTTTAAAGCTTGACATTTCTAGTTTAATGAAACATCCCGACATGCAAGGGTTTTGGCTTACTTGTTTGGGGGATTTTTGTTGTTTGGGGGATTTTTGTTGTTTGGATTGGGTTTTAACATATAAATGCTATAAAATGCATTTCACTTATTATAATATCTTAAAGAATATTTTTAGAATGTTATAGCTTCAAATTCTATTGTGTATTCCATACTGTAAAGTTCTAACTAAGGAATAAACATTTATTACATTTTTTAACAGAAAAGGACACATATGGAAACTCAAGTTTGCTTTTAAAACGATCTCATATATTATGCTCATGCAATGCATAGAAACTCATAGTATATGATCAGCCTCCTGTGCCCACTGTAGGATTTTACTTACCCTTAATAAAACCAAAAACCTAAAGCATTCCATAAGGTATATACAATCTCATAGCAATAAAAAAAGTTTTCAAGTTTTGATAAAGTTTACTATCTGAGCTTCTTTATTTTTGTGGGGTTTTTAAAGCGTGTGGGTTGTGTTTTGTGGTTTTTGACAGCTATTTTGTTAGAAGTTACTTTGCACTGTATATTACATACATGGCACTCTTATTATTATCAAACATATTTATCCATCAATATTTGCCATGAAAAATATTTTAATTGCATTGACTAAAATAACCTCAAAAAACCCACAAAAACTTGCAGATGTACAATTTACCTAATCAACCTTGTACGCTGATGCAAAAAATACAAAGGAATATTCAGAAACAACTGTGAACACTACCTGAATCATAGATTATTCTTCTCTTCTTTTTTGTCCGCTTTTGTTTGGAATCATCTTCACTGGGTGAATTATTCACCTAAGTGCAACAGTCCATTAGTTCAACCATTAAATAGATCCTTTCAGCTTTTAGTCAGTCATATACTCAAATTTACAAGTTTCAAACAAATTCTAATGGAAATTATTTATTTTCCAGTATTACATTTACAAAAACTCTTGTGCTAACTCTTGCCTGGGAGGGGGAAAGATGCAGTGCAGAGAAAATAAGGAAGAATTTTCACATTGAAATTATAGTCAGAATACTTGTTTAAGCAGCATCTTACTTCCAAACTTCTGTGTTTCACATTAAACATTCCATCCTATTAGAAATCCTTCCATTCTTTAAGTGATTTTAAAGCTAGCTTTAGCCATTGCTTTCTTTTTTGTACAGCTCAGATTATTAACATGTAAAGTAGTCTGAAACCAGAACCCAATCTAGCTTTAAGCTGTCATTTTAAAGAATTTGGTCTTTGCAGCAAGTTTAGAGAAGTGATCCCAACGAACACAATGTTGATGTTTCCTGCACAGGTGTTAAAACACCAGGTTAAAAAAACCGGTCAGCAGGCACTACACCACAGACTTTTACCTCATTTGTAAGCATGACACCTTTATGATTCATCTACATCTACTGTGCATAAACCTCAGTTTCATTAGACTAAAAATTACATAAGCAAACCTACAGAAAACTGTGGCCTACAGTCAAAATGACTTCAAATATATTAGATTGTTCTTACACTAGCACTTGAACCATAACATCTTCTACCTACCTTTGTCTTACAAACCAAATTTTTTAAATTTGCAATTTTCTTCACCACCTACAAGGTTTTACTGATAGAAGGTTATTTAAATTGGTAGTTTCCTCCCATGCCTATGACTGATGTAGTCTGTTATTTCAGTATATGAGAAGAAACATGACTTTAAAAAAATGCTAGATACACAAACAATCCTGCATCAGAGAAACCAGGCACTTCATAAATATGAAGAGCAAAACTAACCTTAGTCTCCTTTTCCCTTTTCTTCCCACTTGAGGGTCCTTCACCATTTTTAATTTTTTCACTCTTTTTCACAGTCTCACATTCCTGTCGCTTTCCAGGAGGTACAACACCAAAGAATCTCCGGATATCCTAGTAAAAGGGAAACAGATTTATAATTTTTTAAATACAGACAGCTCTTCACATTATGAAATAGCAATGCACCTAAGTGACCTTCTGAGCAGCTCCATCATATTTATTGATTTTGAAAATTTGTTTACAGTTCAGAAAACGAAGCCCAGATAGTTAAATGTAGCTGCTCAGACACCCACGCCACCTGACCCTTGTCTCTGAATCATGAAAAAGTTCATTTCTTCCTTAGTTCGGCATCTTCACCAATATATACTGCAAGACAAACTTCCACCAGCAATTAAATACAATGACTTACGACAGATGTATAATTAGAATTCTTTTATCCAATTAATTACCACAAACCTAGACTGGAGCATTTCTATAGTTGAAATTCTCAACACAGCAATGAAGTAGTGTCCAATGCACAAAGATAGAACAGGACCAGGAGCTTGAAACAGTGAAGTAGTGGCACATACTACATTCTTCACCTTCTCATAAATTTTTAAGACAGTAACTTACACCTCACTAAAAAACTAGCCAGCAAGAAACTTACAAAGTTTAAATAAAGAGAAATAACACTAAGATCTATTTTGTCACTTTATTTTAGTACCTGACCACAATACAGCCTTAAGAAGCTTTCTAAGTATATCGACTCAGCAGCTGAAGCTTAAATTTTAGAAAATCACTATGGTATACACAAAATCAAATCTGACTTCTGTTTTAAAAATCTAGCAACTTAGTTTTATTAAAAGAAATTGAGAAAACGGGTACCTGGGTGGTATCGCTACCTCCAGAGTTAGCCATTTTAGAGAAAGAAAGTACCTCCTGTAGCCTAAAGCATACCCAGCAAGTAAAGGGTAAGACTCACAACTCCACTGTACCCAGCTGAGAGCTATTCCCTATCATGGAGCTCAGCTGGCACTTCTACATCATTACAGGGAACCACAAGTAAAGTAGTACATTCTTAGGAAATTGGCATCAAGTCTGAATGATAATAAGGGGTCTTTCAGGCTCTTTTTCTCCTACCAGTCAACTCCCTGTCAGTTTGGATTTAGGGCTTAAAATCAATGGAACATGTAATTTGAAAGCATGAACAGAAGATGGGAGATGTATAGATTCATTTAGCACACCTAAAACAATTTTCTAGAATTGGAAGTGTTTCCTGTAAAAAATTAGGTTCTTTGTGTTTTAACTGCATATTTTAATATGGATTCTGCTAATTGCAGACTGAAAATTTCCTCCATGTGACCTCATACTTTTCCATCCATGGAATTCATGCCTTGAAGCACAGATTTTCAACACTCTACCATTTTACATGCACTCCTACAATATAAATGCAGTATTATATACGCTCTGAAATTTTGACTCTCAACACCTATAGCTAGCAGGGTTGAAGAGAGCATCTATTTTAAAAGTCTCCAAGTAGATTTGTGGACTTGATTACTCAATTATACTCATTATTACTGACTTCTTTGTAGGCTTAAGGTAACATAGACAAGAGAAAAACAAGTCTAATCAGATCTTTTATGTAGTAAAATAATTTAAATACTTACTACAACACTGCAAAATAAAGTGACTTTAGTTTCCTTTTTAATAGTTGTTACTTTAAAGCATAAAATATTTGAGGATTTTAGATCAACAGTAAGGCTCTACCTAGAAATTGTTATGTGAGGGAATATATGAATACACCCCAAAATTACAGTCTTCAAGTTCAAGCTTGTACACCTTCCAAGTGGTAGCAGGGAATATGTGTTACACTGGTTAGCCCAGCTTAAAACCACATCTGCTTTAATTTAGTTCTAAAGCTTTTCAGTAGGCTTCTACAAATGCTTTTTAGCAAGATACATTTATTGGTATTTTTCCTCTAACTTGATTTTGAGTTTTCGATTCCAGTTCTGGAATCAGGATTACTTTCAAAGTGCACAAAATTCTGGCAGAAGCTTTGCAGAGCCTTTTGGTGTTTTGAGAATAGGCAATATTAAAATTTTTTAAGATTTATACAAGGTTTATGAAACGCAAACTTAAAATACACAGCCCTAAGCTACAAAGGAAGATTGACATCTATGCACAACCTTCTTCAATCTTCCGCTACAAATTCACCTATCTTCTTCAGATATCCTGCTCTTCAGAAGAAAAGGTAACCTTGCTGGCATAACAGACAGTGAATACAGAATTGCTTGGGAAAAAAGTATGCCTCAGGGCAACAATAGTTACCTTTCAGTGAAGCTTTTACCCAAGAATTATGAAACAGATTTTTCACGCCATTTATAAAGACATGCAAGATGAATTATTAATTCATTGCATAACTGCAGAAATCAAGTCACATATGTATCTATCATACAAGCTTAGATGCCAGACAGGACCACTTTCCTCCATTCTGGGCTTATCTATTGAACATAATCTGCCTGACCTTCCTATTGGCTCATTATGCCATCCATCTATATATGAGACCAGCAGGTGGAAAATCTGTATGTTTAGCTTTTATCTATGCTCATTCCAAGGAGGAAAGGCTGGAACTGTCAAGTTTCCTTCTGGGACATGCCCCCAAAACCCACAGCAGTGTGCCTTGTGTATCCTGGAGATACTCACCGGCATGGCTGTTCCCTTGCCCATAGGGCTAAAATGAAATAGGTAAAGCTATTTTGGGGTGGCTCCCCAGGAGTGCAGCAGCAACAAGGCAAACTTGGAGCAGTTCCACCTAGGTAGGAGGTACAACTAAGAATGTCTGACCACTCTCACTCAGGGGGAGAATTTCATGCATGGCTTCTGAAAGGCCTAAAAAGCTGGTTCCTGCTGAGCTATCTTAGAGTTGTATGGCTGTGCTGTCTAGTCCTTGCCTGTTCTGGCTACTGCTTCAAATCCTCCATCTTATGCAGTAACAGAAGGCCACAGTTTAAGCATGCCAGGTTGCAAATGTTCTCTTGAAAGATTTCTAAGTCTGTTTTATCAGGAAGAGTAACAGAAACAGAAACTGAAACCTATTTGTTAGGTAGTACAAAGACTGGTAATTCAAAGAGTGTTTTTACAAGACTAGTGTAGAGTAAGGCAGAATATTTTCCAAAGTATCATATAATCAAATCTACACCTCAAAAGACAAGACAGAAAACTGAACTTCACCAACCTAGCTCAATGACTGCACTAGAAAGTAATGCACATTACTTCAGATACTCTTGAGTCTCACTGAGGGCCTTACATCAAAACAATCATATTTATTTTTAGTCTGCCTATTTCAGTGCAAGTTTTGCCCAGACATCAGCTCTGACATTTGGCACTTCCAGACAAATTGCACTAACTAAAATCAGATTTATACCATCACTTCAGTGAAACCAGTAATACCTGCTTGGATAACTATACTAATTGAATGGTTACTGATGGTGTTAACTGCAGCAGTGTTTTTCAAGCAGTATCACAGCTCTAAGTGCATAACAGCTGATGATCCAGCTCCAGCCTCTGAGCAAGAGAAAACTCAGGAAACCCCTGCTCCTGGTCATTCATTCCCTCCGATATACCAGTGGAGCTTGGTGCTTGGAAACTGGGTCAGGCCACTAAACTGGGTGAAAAAATAAATCCCTTCTAATACAAATCAGTTTGTTGTGTAACTCTGCACACATCAGTTCAGCACAGCTGAGAAGAGGCTGCAGAACCAAGCTAAGGGGGCTATTTACATTTAGCACTACATGAAAAAAGTTTGCAAGGGTGTGACATTGGTTTGCATTATGCTCATGCAGTCACTGCACAAGCAGAATAGGCTGCACCACTACTAACATCACTGTACTTGAGCCTCTATTCCCACAGCTGCAGCAGTGATGGTCGAGCAGCCTCTTCTCTTCAGCACTTGAAAGGGCTGAGGCAACTTTTACTCTCCCCGAAACAATGGTTGTCTTCCTCCCTTCTAGGACAGGGCCAGACATTGTGAGATGTGTGACATTCAGAAGATTACACAGAGAGAGAAAGCCTTTGTACCGGGAAGGTGGGAAAGGAGGAAGCAAGCCTTCCAATAAGATCAGTTTTCTAAAAAGATGATAGCAGGGACACACAATAGGCAGATTTGTCCTCATACATAAATATGAAGTCATCAGCCAGCCCAAACAAACCATGAAAATATCACAGTTTAATAGTGCTGAGGAGTCTTAGTGCTGGCAGACCTCTGTCAGTACAGCAGAAGACTCAGATTGTATCAGCCATCATTGCAGAGCACCAGGTGTAAGCTACAGACAAGCTTAACTCTTTGGTAAGTCCAGAACTAAAGTTGCACCTTAACTTGCAAAATGACGTCTGTAGTTAAGCCAGTAAAAGATGTGCACAGAGACTCCATCTGAGTAAAAGTAAACTGATCTGAGCCAGAAATAAGAGAGGATACCATCTTAGGGTGACTGCATAGGTGAGCAGCACTTTGGAAAGCACAGGAACACATATATGTTTACATTTAAAATCTCTTTCTATCCTACCTAGGATTGCATCCTTATCTACAAACAAGTGTCTACTTCCAGACTTTCAAGCTCTTTTTTTTTCCCACTCGAATTGTTTTTCTGCAAAACACTGCACACCCTCCAGCTCGGCATCAGAATCACCCGGTGTATGCTGGCGCTGGAATTACAGGAAGAGTTAACACTCCAGCACACGGCGTTTACAGAAGGTTAGCTCATCCGCATTCCTTCCCGGCCGAGCCCGACTCCCCACCCGCTGTCGGGGGGAAGGGAGGCTGGAGAGGCTCAGCCGCATCCCCCTCCGGCCAAGGGCATTTCCTGGGCCGCGGGTTCGCGTTCCCGGCCCGCGTGGGAAGCCCGGGCCCCTGCGGCCGGGAGCGCGGTAGGACGGCCTGTCCGCCGCAGCCGCCGGGGCACCGCGCGGAGCTCCTGGCCCGGGGAGCCCGCGGGACTCGCTCAGCCCGCGCCGGGCNCCGGAGCGGCCCGGCTGTCTCCGGCCCTCTCCCGGCCGCGTCCCTCCCGCCCCGTCCTCGTTGGTGTGCGGGCGGCAGCGGCCGCTCCCCGCGGCGGAGGGTTAACCGCTAACGGGAGCGCTGCCGCAGCCGCTCAGCATGGAGCCGCGTGTGCTCGGGCAGCGCCGGCAGGCTGAGCTGCCGCTGGCAGACAGGCGAGAGCGCAGCGCCAGGCCTACAGCACTTGCGTCTCTGTTGAGGGCGCTGGGGCAAACGAAGCACCCAAAGCGGGCGGGCAGCCAGGCCCGGGTCAGCGCAGCGCTGGGCGGCATTTCCTGGTCCCTAACACAGCATGGTCCCTTCCTGGCTGTGCGGGGAGCGTCGGGCTCGGATTCCTCCAGGCGTGTTTTCTGCCATGCGTTAAGGCTGGGCAGAGCTCGGAGTCTGAGGAGTCCAAGAGGAGCCGGGCAATTAACGCTGTCTTCTCCCACTGACTGTTTCATTTTTTAATTAATTTCTAATGAAATCTTGTGTATTTCCCCCCACACTTCCTGAACGCTGGAAGGAAATGAACTTGGTCAAGCCAAATAAAAACGACTCCACTCTCAAATACTATTTGTCTAATGTTTCGATTCTGCCAGCCTACTGAGTTGCTAATTATTGTTGCAGAAGGATAGGGAAGGCAAACTGAATTTACGACGTTACAAATAATAGCGATTGATTTAGGAGACCACTCATCAAAAAGAAAAACCAACCAAAGAGTACAAGCTCAATTTCTACTTGTCCCATACTGCAATTCCCAATGCCGTCACTTGTGTTCCCTCTATTCACCCTCTGCTTGGGCCCATGGTCAAATTCCAAATTACTCTTACTGATGCACATTACCATTCCTGTTCAATTCTTGAAATAGGACTTTAAGTAATTGTAAGTTCTTGTTCGTACAGAAATTGCTACTGTTTTTTTATGAACACACAAGGCTAGGTGGACTTGGGTATTTTCATCTTTAGCATGGCTTGTGAATTTGGATTTCTGCATAAGGAACGAGTGGCAGAGTGGGCAAGTAAACACAGACCCACAGCACAGGCGGTGCTTTTTGCCCTGTTTTGCAAGTTATTCCATATGCACTCAACATAATGGCTATGCAAACAAAACTGATACTGCTTTAGAAAAACATCTCCAGTGATAAGTTTGTATTTACATATTTAATTCTTATTATGT
Organism: Grantiella picta; assembly: GCA_013397955.1. Taxonomy (NCBI): domain Eukaryota; kingdom Metazoa; phylum Chordata; class Aves; order Passeriformes; family Meliphagidae; genus Grantiella; species Grantiella picta. The sequence goes on from VZRM01000703.1 coordinate 186,751, forward strand.
AACCTTTAAAGCTGTGCGTATTCCTGATACCAAAACTGAAGATCAGTTAAAATGGCTGGCATTTGTCAGAGCCAAACTGTTCAAATAATGCTAAGAGTTATTGCAGGTGCTTATCTCTATTTGTAGTTGATAAAGCTACCTAGAGTAACATCCAGCAGAGTAGTATCTGCTTGTGGGTTTGTGACATCTTCGTGTTTCTTGGAAGGCGAGAGGTTAACCCTTTGTGGAGACATCGGACTGGATACCTGGAATGTGTATGATTCACTCCAGGATATGGTGGGGAGACAGGGTACCTCTGTTCCTAAGTACATGCCTATGAAACCAATGGAAGTAGGAAAAACCTTGCTCCACCACAGTTAACAAAACTGAATACTCCTTGTATTATGATGTGCTTTGCAAGATAAAATCAAGGCAAAATCTCTTTTGATTCTATAATTGATCGTGGGTCATGTTTTAAAGGCCTATTGCCCAACAAAAATTACAGCTTTTTAAAAAGTAGCTAAAGTACACTCAATTTCACCACTCTGTTTACAAGTATGACAAATAATTTTTTAGAAATTGGAGTTGTTTTCTTTCTATAATTCACAGATTATTTGGGTTATATGGGGGTTTTTTTTCCGAAAATACATTTTTAAAAGTGAGATATTAACTCCTGAACTTAAGTTTTTTCACCTGTCTAATAAACTCAGTCCTACTGTTGTTATTATTAGTGAAGGCTCTGTCTTGCTTAATGAGAGAGGAGGTTGTTAATAAAAAATTGCATTTTCTTATATTGAGAAATTAAAAACAGTCTGTTTTCTTGTTAATAGCTTGTCTATTTTATTTTCATTTTTTTGTATATTGCTATATTGATATTATTTTGGAATTGAAACCAACCTTTTCATTGAAAGTTCAAGTTAAATTCTGATTCTTTTGTAGTATTAATGGACATTAAAACACTAATTTACTAGATTGTAGTCTCTACTTTGGAAGAATCGCGTGAGGAATATTTTTCTAACTAGAGTGTCTAGTAAAGAAAATAATTTTTTTCTGGCATTGTAGGAATTAGCATTTTGTTACAGATAAAAAATTCCAAAAATTCTTTGTAAACTTGTGGTGCAGTTTCTATTTACATTGGGCTTTTTGTATTATCCATCACAGTTACATGTCTTTGGAAAAGACGATCCCATCTCAAACAGTTTTTGCTGTATAAGGTAAAGATAAGGGATTTGCATTATGCTGTTGTGGGCAATTACGTAAGTTGGGCTTTTTTGAGCACCCAACACTAGTAGATCTGAGCAGCTGATGTTAATGTAAACATTACACTTTTTCTGAGTGAACTTTGTCTTTAGGTCTTTTTCTTCATTTGCATATCTAGGCAGAATGAATGTGTCAACTCAGATACTCAGTCTAGTATCCAAAACTCTACCCTTTCGACTAATGTGTTCAGCATTTCTTTAGATCAAACCCCAGATTTTCAAGCCAAACCCCAAAATAAGGAGAGTATATATTCAGTGGTCAAGTGAAAAGTAATTTTCTTCATTTGAATATCATGCCTTGGCAAAGAAGAAAAGGAAAACTGGCAGTTAAGAATTGAACTGACTAATCATTAGGCTTCCTAACAAGTGAATCTGTATCAGCAAGTGCCCTGGAGACCTGAGCTTCTCCCACTCTTAATTCATTCTGAAACCAGAGTGATTAAGTGCAGATAGACAGAAGCAGGAAATCCCTCAGTGCAGCATCATACCAATGTTCTCATACAGCACCAGGGTTGGAGCCTGTCCCAACTCTGCCACTTGATCCAGTGGAATCATTAATTCTCTTCCCCACTTTTCATGACCTCACTTCCCAACAGCCCCTGATCACATCTCATTTTTCTGTCCTGATTGCTTTCCGAGTTAATGACAGTCATGGTACTTCCTTTCCCCAAATCTTTGCTCAGGTACTGAAATCCTTCCCAATGCAAGTCACTCCATGATTCTCATCAGTCAAACTGCTTCCTCTTTAACTTCATGAAGTTAAATTACAGCCCAAACAGGTATGACCAAGCAGTAAGAAACTGGTTTCACAGCGGCTTGAAACATCGAAACACTTTCAAACCTTGATTATAGCATTCTCCCAGTCATGTCAATAATAAGGAAAGAAAAACAGTTCATAACCTTGTATAGATCAAGCATCTGGGAGCACCAGTCTCTGCTGCACCTTACAAATCTCAGGCAGGTGCAACACATTGTCTGCATCCACATGCCAGTGGTACTGCCCTGCCGTATTTAGTGGGGAGAAGCCTGTTGTCTTTACCTTGCCACCAGATTGCCATGGTGTTACAAAACTGTTGTGGGTATTTGGGGCTAAAACATCTGGTAATCATGGTAACTAGCTGCTTTAGACGTGTAATGGCATTGATAATGACTTGTATTTGGGTTTTCTTTCATAAAGTAGGATACATACAATCAGTGCTTTCAAATGTCAAATGTCAAAATAGTGTTGTGATGTTGATGCAATAACTATCAAACAGCATTTTAAATGCCATTCCACAGAACGAAAAAGGAACATGTCAGTTTGTCCTTTAAACTTGGTACAGTTCCTGTCTGCTCCTCTTGTTCCCAAGCTGCCTGTGTGTGGTAGGATCTTGGCTGAGAAGCATAGATCAGTTACGTCAGGTAGCTGAGGGAGTCCTGGGTTTGTTATATGGGAGAGACTTACGCTAGATGCATGGCTACCCCACCAGCAGGGACCTGCAGTGCAGAAGACGTCAGTGGGAGCTTTTGTCTTCATCTGTGGTGAAGATGTTTCTTAAAGGCACTGCAGAGAAGTGCTTACAAACATGGACGTTTTGTTGTTTATCCTAAAAATAAATGAATTGTCTTACATTTGCATAGAGTAATCAGCTTTATTGATAAATAAAGGTATGTCTCCATGGCATTATGCAGTGCTGCAAACGTGCTCTCACAGGGAGCAGGAGCAGTAAAGCAGCACTGCCCAGCAGTGCATCTGGACTTTCATGTCCTACATGGCAGCAGGCCTAATTCATCCGAGCAGAATGCTCTGTTCATGTGATAAATTGTTCCCATGTTCAGATTTCAGTGCTTATCTTTCTTGTATGCAAAGTTACTTCACACTTCTATGTTGTTCCTCAAGGCTCTTCAGCAACTGTGGACACACAGTTTCTATTACTGTATAGACACACTTTATATTACTGTGTCTCAGGAAAAACAAAAATGGCAGGCATCAGTCTTACTCTATTGAGTAAACTGACTATATCTCAACATACATAATGTTGCTAAATATGTTAAAAGATTAAATTACACTGCGAAATTGCTCTATAAATATTTGCTGTACTGATGACCCAGTTGTGTATATGAATTAACCAATACTGAAATAGCATCTTTCAGGGCTAATTATCTTTGTTAATTGTGTTTATTTGAAGAACTCGTGGAAAATTATGTAAGAACTGCAATGGTCCTCTGTTGATTTTGTACTGCTGCTGTATGTAATGCTGTACAGCAGACTTTTATATAGGATAGAAAAATAGTTGCATGTGTTTGAAAGAAGTACTGACTTGCTTTGTTTTCTTATATAGTTAGTGGGATGTGTGTGTATCTCCTGTTCAAAACGAAATTTCACACAAGTCCAGGGAGAATTTTTCAGCAGAAGTAGGTTGGTTGAGCAAGGTAGGACTGAGGAATCATGCACTGCTCTTCCAGCCATCCAATTACACAGATAGGATAAATCTACTTTAAATTGGTGATTATGTTGTGTAAATTGTACTAATGTTTCCTTGAAACACAGCTCCACGAGGAATAAAGGAGGTGATAGCTTCTTAGACCCTCTGTCACCTATATTCTACCACCTGAATGACTGAGCTTTAAATAATGATAAATTAGTTCCTAGCATTTCCATTGTTCAGGCAGCCTGCAGTAAGAAGCCAGGCAGGTGTCTCAGTGGTCATACAGAGGCCACCTCCCTATAAATTACACCGTTCTCTGACCCGTTCTACATCTCACAGTTCAGGCTAATCATTGACAGAGCTCTTACGATCACAAGCTTTTAGCAAAGCTTTGATAAGACACTCCAGCAGTTTGTGGCAAGTGAAGACAGTCTGCACGGCGTGGATTCCAGCAAAAGAATGGAATTTTTTCAGCATCAGTACAAGAAATCTGATTTTTAACACTGGCACTATAATGTGTGGCCAACGCCTGGAGAAAATTGTTGCTGTTTGGACATTAGTTTTCGTAAGGATAGTTACTGGGCTTGCTGGAGAGGGAAGATCTGTGTGGAAAAAGGACACCCACTTCAGCCCTGTGAGTGAAACACAGATGTTTTTATATGACACTTTCCCCAAAGAGTTTCTCTGGGGTGTAGGAACAGGAGCTTTTCAGGTGGAAGGCAGCTGGAGGAAGGACGGGAAAGGCTCCTCCATCTGGGACCGCTTCATCCACTCGGAGTTCAGGGATGCTGACAACACAGGCACCTCCAGTGACAGTTACATCTTGTTGGACAAAGATTTGGCTGCTCTGGATTTTTTGGGAGTTACTTTTTACCAGTTTTCAATTTCATGGTCAAGGCTTTTCCCCACTGGAATGGTGGCAGTTCCCAATGAAAAAGGAGTTCAGTATTACAATACCCTTATTGACTCGCTGCTATACAGAAATATTGACCCCGTGGTTACCCTGTATCACTGGGACCTGCCCTTGATGCTGCAAGAGAAATACGGGGGATGGAAAAATGAATCCATAATTGATATCTTCAATGACTATGCCACCTTTTGCTTCCAGACCTTTGGGGATCGTGTTAAGTATTGGATTACAATCCACAATCCATATTTAGTTGCTTGGCATGGGTATGGCACAGGTATTCATGCTCCAGGGGAGAGAGGGAAAATAACAACTGTCTACTCAGTAGGACACAATTTGATCAAGGTACAGTATAGTAAGATTTTACAAATTGATCTTGTGCTGCTGTGGGAAATAATGGGAGGAATTGGTCCTGTGATCAATGTTCTTTAAAAAATCACCAACTGTGAAAGCACCAAGAAATAGCCTTTAGCCAAGGCAGTCTTTCTGTTAATCCTCACTTTAATCTTATTGCTCTTCAAAACAGGTGTCTCAGTAATTGTTTTAAAGTGCTTGTTTATTGTTTTATTTAATTAGCTTCTACGTGCAAACTCTGGCTATTAAGGAGCATTCTTTATTCTTTATATTTAGTTAAACAGATGGATTTCACCATTGATTTGGCCATAGTGAAATGACTATTCTATTGGTTTAAAAGGAAATCCATTTGTATTTGCATACTGAATCAATTTTACTAGCCATAGAGTATGTATATGTAAGTATGATTAGTTCTAGCTTAGTAAGATCATATTGCAAAATGTTTGCTCCTAAACTATCAAGGTTGGCACTTCTTGGATTTGGAAGAAAACAGGTGTCCCCTTCAGTACTTGAGAGTCTCAAATTATTTCCATGAAGTACAGTATTTTTTGCATCTGTAGTGCTCAAAGTACTTTACAGAGCAGGTCACTATCCTGTCTCTGCAGCCAGTACAATTTTCCCTGCTCAGACTATTCTTTACTCTCACAAAGATTACATATACTTTACATGTAATTAACAAATGAATCTGAATGGGTGTGTCCTACAGAAAGAAGTATGCATGGGGAAAAAAATTAATTCCCAGAGTAGTTAAAAATATTCTGCAACTGATGAATTCTTGTATTTGCTTCTGGCTTTGAACCTTCAGAACATCGTTTTTCAAAAAATTCACACTGCAGTCAATAAAAGTTTTACACACACAGAAAAGTTGTAAAGCATCCGGAGTCACTAACTGATTTCAGACTTAGCACAAAAATGATTTTGTCTATAAAGATTTGGGAAGCATCTCAGAGAGAACTTGTGCTGAATCATTCTTTTTATTTTCAAGTGCTACTTCATATAACACATGTAAAAGATACCAGATAAGTTTGCAGTATTCCTTGCCTTCATTTCTGAGTATCACGATCCAGTATGCAGTACCAGCTGGGCAGCCTCTGCACTTTCTGTAAAATCCATGTAAGCAGCACAACACACACGGGGAGCAATACCTCTGCCAAAGAATCAATTGGATTTTCCAGGAAGCCAGGCATAGCTGGGTCTGATATACGAATTACTGACCTGATTTTCTTGGTCAGTATTATTTAACTCTCAGACTTGATATGATAGTTGTTTATAGTTCTAGAGTATAAAATAAATCACTTGGATAAAAGAGTTAAAGAAACTTTCACAGCACACAATCCTTTAACTACTATTTTATTACCTTTGGGCAGAAATTATTTTCCTGTGGTACCCTTCTTAGAGCCACAGGAATATTACCTAGCATATTAGCAGTTCTCTCCTGTACCACTGTAAAATTTATGAAGATTTGAGATTCATGAAGAATCTCAAATTTGTAGTAATGTATTTGAGGAACTGGAGTTTTCTGATTGGGGTTAGAGTTGGAATGGAAACCCTTGAGGTGCCAGTCAACATGAGTCAACTCTTCTTATCTTTAAATATAATTATTTCTTTCTCTTAATAAACTGTAATGAAAGCCAGCAATTCCGCAGCAGTCATAGCTGATACTGTTTCAAGTCAACCAGCCAGAATCTTTCTCAAAGATTTTTGTGTGAATCTAAATGTTCACTTCATTTTGCATTGTTGACAATACAGTGTTAATATAATGTATTCATGCACAATCAGGAATCATGCATTGTAAAATACCTCTCCTTTAAGGATCAGGAAAAGTTAAAAGATTCTCTCTTCAGAGAGATTTCACATGGGTTTTTATTTCAGGACTGCTATATACTGGTCTGTTTCTCAGACATTGTATTATGGCTACCTTCTAATTTCCCATTGCAAACCAAAAACATTATCCAAAAAATAAAAGATGAACCAAAATGTCAGGTTTTGGTAGTGTGAGGCAAAGCCTGTTAAAGCTCTTGAAAAGATTGCCATTTATGTCATTGACTTTAGGAAGAGCCCCATTCTTGTCCTTGTCAAGGCTTCATTTTTGGACAGGCTGTTGACAGACACTGTCCTCAATGCCACCCTGTGCACAAACCAGCTCCACCCATTAAATATACTCAGCAGGAAAAACAGGTCTGTAATGCTGAAAAGAAGCTAATTTGGCCACCACACTGTTACACAGCAACTTGTTGAAAATCATTCTCAAGTCTTTTTGTAGTATCTTTGGATAAATTAAATGAAGCTCTTGCATGAGTCCTACTTTTAGTTTAATTTCCTTGTGCATTGTTCCAGTTGTGGTGCTATCAGAACTAATCACTATATATATAAAGGTGTGCTTTTATGTGATATATCAGCCATAAACTGAAGCTAAGTTTAATATAATCACAAAAACAATATAACAAACCATAAACCTCTGCTTTTTTGGACTTTGGATTATTTTATTGTAAGAACAATTTGAAAGTTGCTGGAGATCTTTGTGTCCCTAGAAAAGGGCTGAAGAAATTTCTCTTAGTTTTAAACCATAATTTTTATTGCTTTCAGAAGCAATGCAATGTCTTAAAACTCAAATAATTGCCTGGCATAAGGAAAAGTTCATAGAATACCAGGTTGGAAGAGGACCTCAAGGATCATCTTCATGCATTTTAGAACTGACTAAAAAATTATCTGCTTCCATGAATGAGTTCAGGTAGGTAGCTAGGTAGATAATGATCTTATTAAGGCTTTTCAACAAAAGCAGGGTTGGTCTGTCTTCATCCAGCCCCTGCTTAGGAGATCCACATTGGGAAAATAATCCAGAAAAAATTCAAATTTCAATTTTAAAAAATTTCAATTTTGAAAACATATTTGCATGTTACCATATATGCTATTCATACCCAGAGGGTAATAATTGCTACTGATCATTTCAAAGGACTTGACACTACCTGTACAGAAATTAATAGGGAATCTAAACTTCAATGCTTATTAATTATAAATTGCTAATATGTTCACTTAGATAAATCTCTCTTAGATAAATCTCTTTTCAATTGTATGGTCATTATGAGTAATATAAGGAGCATGTGGAATCTTATACCAGATGTAGAGTGGCCATCAAAAGTGTATTTCTGTTCTTCATTGAAGGAGACTGCACTTCAACGAGGCAACATCAGAAAACAATTAATGATAATATGTAACTTGCTATGCAACATTTGAAAGACATATCAAAGCAAATAAAAAGAAACTGTGAGCTTGCTCCTGAGGCAGCTGTCCTACTGAGGCAGAGAAGAAAAAAATGGCACACAGAAAAATTAGATGTATTTCTTTGATTTAGCAAGTAAATAAACCTCACAAGAAGCACGAAAATACAAAGCAGATGAATCACTGTGGCTGGATCTATGTGAGATGTATACCTGATTTATTATTACCATTTTCTCTGTATCTAGTTATGTTCTTTCATACTTGGATTGAGGTTTGTAAATATCACAAACTGAAGACCGACCTGTCTTCTTTTCCTTCTCTGTATCTGTGCCCTCCAAGCAGTTCTGCCTTTGCTGCGTAACAGGCAGAAAGGGGTGGGTTTTTTAAAATTTTCTGTTAAAGATTACTCACACTCCTTTCCATCTGGCAGAAAAGTCCAGGAGAGAAATGTGATAATGAGGTCTCCCTAAGAAACGTCTTCATCACATACTTGGAAAAAGCAATAAATTCACTTTCAAGCCTGGTGTCTCCATGTAGACCCATTGCAGATCAGGTTCTTCTCTGTGCACAGCTGCCTTACTCCCAGCTCTTTGGTAGATCTCACTATGCCAGGATCTCTTCGTGGACATAGCTGACTTTGGGATCTGTGCCCCAGGAAGGTCCTATAATTCACTCTCCTGAAAAACAAATTTCTGCTTCATGAATGGGGAATAATTATTACCTCTATGTCCAGCCAGACACTTCCTTCTCTTCCCCCAAAGGGGACTCCTTTCCTCAGGATGTACAAAGTTGAAACTACACCAGCACTAGTATTTCTTACAGGAGGAGGGAAACCTGTGTCCACCAAGTATAGCCCTAGGGAGGACACCGGAATCATCTATGCTTGTAAATGTCTTTGCTGGAAGATTTTTCAAACAGTAGTAGCCATCAGTGATGATGTAAAGCTGAGCACTGATTCATACTTCTTGGATGATTTATTTTCAAGTTAGCTTTCTTAGACTTCTTGGTAATCATTAGGGAAAACACAATCCAAATGCTAGACAGCATACAGCAAATTTTATAGTAAAGCCTCAGTCCTTCATAACACCCTCTTAGAAGCATAGTTGCCTGCATCTCGAGATGTAGGCAATCCTTCACAAGGATTGAGATTCAGTTTGCAAAATAAAGGGTTTAGCCCTACTTTGGCTCTACTGATTATGGAGCGTCTTTACCACAGACCAAAAGGGCCTTGAACTGAAACATATTCTCTAAATAAGCCACACACCCCTGCCCTTCTTCTGAAGTGTAACGTTGTCATCATCATCATCCTCTATATTCTAGCTCTTCATGGTTTAAAAACTGAACAATTAAACAAAAAGCCTAAATATTTTATTAGCATTTTTTCAAGTCTAGTTTTCCTAAATGTTCCTGATTTCCAGCTTTCTAAAATAACTTCATATGCCCCTGACATTCTTTTGTATACTCACTGCTGTTCACAGAAAAATTGCTTCACTAAAATATCTTAAGAATTTGAAAGTATTGGTCTTTCTATTGAAAGCTCTTTGGACATGTGCATGATAAATTACAGGATCAGAATTTGAAGGAGCATGAGAATATTTCAAGAAGAGGGAAGAACAATACTGTTGTCTTCAGTTTGTTAAGTTGACTTCTCTAGCCTTTTTTACAGGGTTAGTACTAAGGGACATAGCACTCTCTGTGACTTTCAAGTCCAGGGAATATTTTCTACATTATTGCCAGGAAAATATGCTGAAATTAATGAGTCATATGTATCTAGAATAAATACCCAATATTGATCCTGCTTTAACTGTGTACTTAGCCTTGACATTTGTCCTTGCTCTAACAAAGAAAGTGAAAGATTAGGGATTAAACTCTAACTGAAAAAAAGATTAGTCCAGATTTACTGAAAATATCCAATTTGGTGTATGATACAGCTTTTAAAGTGAAGTTTGTTTCAATATCTGGTCTTACAAAATTAATTATATAAATCAACTGATTCCATCAACAATAGTTTGCATTTAGCAAACACCTTCTATCTGAGAATGTTAAACTGCTTTACAGATAATTAGCAACTCAAAACAGAATTATAGGCAAGCAAATTATATTGTTTCTACTGTGTCTGTAAAACCCTTACTATAAAGAGTGACAAGTTTTTTTCAGTAAGAGTTAATCCTCAGAATTGAGTCATCAGTGATACATACAAATTTATATATGAGGATTCTATTTTGACTCATATTGAATGCACCTATTTATACTTGAGGTCTACTCCTCTAGAATTATATGTGGCTGTATTCTATACTATAGACAGTATTTTTAATAGTAACTCTATTTTCTTCTAATCAACTCCTGAAAATGCATATGAATACCAGTTGTCCCTGATTGGCTTTTACGTGTCAATATCACATTCTAACTAGTTTATTTTTTGGCAAAGCCATCTTTCTCCACTTCACCTAGAAATGTCAGATTGCTATGTTTTACCTGGTGCTGTTGTCATGGTACTTGTGCTGCACAGCTGACTTCAGTGGGGGTTTTCTTGCTAAGCCAATGCAACCATATGCCTCTTGTTCAACACTGGTATTCATGGCCTCTGTCTGGAGAAAAAGTGTAGAAACCGGGTGAGAAATCCCTAGAGGCAGAGAACAGAGTAAGACTGGCCCCAACAGCCACCCCATGCTGGAGTGACTGTCAGAAGAGGACAGTGAGGGCAACTGAGGAGATGGCACTGGCCACTTAAATTTTATGATGAGGATGGTAAGAATTCCATTTAATAGCAATTTAGCTGTATCTTGCAATTTACCTCATGAGTCCATTTTTGCTGGCTTCCCTCTACAGCTACAGAACCTACATTTCAAAGGTTAGTGTCACTTTATCAGTATTTTCAAAGACAGACCTTGACCAAATGTTACAAGCATGACCTTAGAAACCATAAACAACTGATACACAAAATTTCACAAACTGTAATTCTTTGGTCCTCCCTACCTTAAACAAATATCTACCTGTCATCAGGTCCTTTGTTTTTTTTTTTAACTGTCAAGGCTGCGTGTTTCTAGATAAAGTAACTGAAATTGTTGTCAAAGGTAAGCAATGCTGTTTGGCTTAGTAATGATGGCAGTCTAGCTCAGCACTCTGTGTTTCACAATGCTTCTAATGTTTTTTCTGGGTGCAAACAGTTATTTTCTTTCCAGCTTAAGGATATAAAGCCACACTTTAGGCATAAGGTAAACCCTGAGTTATTTGACAACTGTTCAGCTGGGAGAAGTCAGCTCCCCTCCCATGTCAGATCACCTGATGTGATTCACAGTGTGATCCAGAGTCACCCTTCTCTCACCCCCTACCTGTCCTGTTTTCCTATAGGACTTTGACAATGCTAGTGGTTCCTCAGTCTTCCTTGTATTTTTGGTTTTGTTTAAGTTTTGTTTGCTGTATTTGCCTTCTTTAAGTAATTAACGTGACGTGAAGCTAATTCCGATGTGTGACAATGTTATGCTTTCTAAAACATTATGATAATCAGAAAAGTGGTATTAAGATGTATGTATTAAGTGGTATTAAGTGTTATGGCCATTTCAAAGAAGAAATTAACTAAAATCCTGAACAAAATTCTCACTCGGAACCGTGAAAGTTGACATTTGGGTTCAAACTTCACAGCTGGGTCCTTTGTCCAAGTCTTTACATTTAGGCATTGTGCAAATATCAAAACTTGAACACTTGCTCACATGACTGGGCAAACTAAAACAACTAAATCCCAAGAAGAGGGATGGAGTGGATGTAGTTTGATCAGAGTAAATCCAGGCAACCCTCATAGCACAGAGCAGTTAGTAGCACAGAGTCAGCACTGACAAATGAACTGTCATACTAGATGCATAATTTATGGTACAATTGTAAAGATGGTTCAAAATGTTAACTGTATCAGGAATCACTGCTTGACGGAGTAGGACTCAGATGGGACTGTCTAGATCACAGAGCTCAAATACCCCCATTAAAGCTGCGTAGTTCCCAACTGTCTGCGTAACAGCTGTTCACATCCCTGCTGGGACCTCTCCTGAAATTTAGACATGTATTAAAAGGCAAAAAGCCACATCTCTAACATGTTAGGAGCAGTTCATGAGTTACTGAGCATTGCCCTCGTCCCAAGGAACCTTGCAGGTTAACAGTGATTGCCCATTAAACTGTGCAGGGTAATTCATGTGCCTTAACTCTCCACTGGTATTTCCATATAAGCCTGCAGAGAATCAGATGGAGCTACTTGCCTTTCTAGCTGCCAACACACAAAGAGACTTATTAGAGTTACAATTTAATGCTGTTTTTCTCTCACCAGGCTCATGCAAAAGTTTGGCATAACTACAAAGAACACTTTCAACCCCATCAGAAGGGGATGGTGTCCATAGTATTGGGATCCCACTGGATTGAACCTAACAAATCAGAAGATGAGTTGGACATTTCTAAATGTCAGAAGTCTATGGAGAGAGTACTCGGATGGTTTGCTAAACCTATCCATGGGGATGGTGATTATCCAGATGAACTGAAAAATGAATTCTCGTTTTTGCCACGCTTTACTGAAGATGAAAAAAACTACATAAGGGGAACAGCTGACTTCTTTGCATTTTCCTTTGGTCCTAGTAACTTTAAACCTCCAAACACTCTACCAAAAATGGGACAAAATTTGTCACTCAATTTGAGGGAAGTACTGAACTGGATTAAACTGGAATACAACAGTCCTCGAATCTTGATTGCAGAGAATGGCTGGTTCACTGACAGCCATGTGAAAACAGATGACACCACAGCCATCTACATGATGAAAAACTTCATTAATAAGGTTTTACAAGGTTTGTACAGAAATTAGTTGTTGGATATTCAAAGAGCCCTTTGGATCATTGGATATTTAGCTCTGTAATAATTTAATCTTTTTTAAAAAAAGATATCATGGCAGCAAAGTTGATCATAAATTATTTATGCTGCATGAGTACAAGTCATGGATCGGGATCTACTGGTGCTAGGTGTTGTATAAACACAGAAAAAACCCATAGTCCCTGTCCCAGGAAGCTGAAGTCCAACATTTGCATTGGATTTTAAAACTAAATAAGTAAAAAATTGAATCAGAAATTAGTGAAAACAAATCTATTGGATATCACTTTTCATTGCTGGCAGCTCAACTGTAACACCTTTGTCTGGGTATACACCTTGACGGCAGAACAACAAGACTGTGACCAAAGACTCATTGACATGCTGGGGTCCTGCTCCTCTGTAAAATACATGAAGGAAATCAGCAGGATAAGGGCAGTCATTCTTCAGGAATACTGCATGCCAAACAGAGACAATATGTCTTAATAACACAGATTTAATTTTGGAATTGCCCTTCATAATACCAGTCCATGGGGTTCTCTCTAAAGGCAAAAGATTTAATTTTGTATGAAATATAAACACTATTAGTATCTTAAGCCTGTGCAAACACAGTATTGCTGTTCACCCTCAGCCAGTTTGTAGGGTTGGTGCTGGGAGTGGGGGAGCTGCTGGTTCTGAGAGCCATTCTCCCAACAGGCTGCCCCACTGCTGATGCCTCAAGTAGTGATAGGACAGCTTGGATCCCTTTACAAAAACCTTTCATACCTTCAGAGACCAGGTCAGAAAGTACTGAATCCTCAACAGCTGTAATTAAGCCCTAGAGGAAGATTATCCATATATGTTTAGAATTGGTTCAAATGGTGATCTTCCTGTAGTGCAAATGTGCAATATATCCTGCCTTTTTATGGAGGAAGTTACATTCCAGTATTTGGCTTATGATATTTTAAATAATGCAGTGACACAGCAGCAAAGAGTAGACACAGGCCTGGATTTGGAAGACTGGAACAGGTAGTCTTCTGGACACTAAAAAATCCATAGTGTGTTTTTTTGAATCCTCTGCCACAGACCTGGCTGTGATAGCCATCCATGGATTCACACTTCTTAAAGATTTGGCCAATGTTCAATCAATAACTACTTATCTAGAATTATCAACATTTTGATGTATGCAGTTACTTCAATCTCTGCCTCAAAATACATGGTTATTTATTAATTAATGCATTTTTGTGAAGCAAGGTAATTTGTCCAATTAGGAATATTTGGAACATGTTTTTGTATTTTTGCTTACCGAGAAGACAGGTATAAATTTGCCATTTGCAGTGAAATCAATTAGATCATGTTAACCCCTAAACATCATTTATAGAGGCCAAATTGTAATGGGATGGTGGCTGTTAAGACAGTGTGACAGGTTACAGGGAGCCATACTCATATCTGTGTCTGTGTGTTTCGGGAGTACTGTACAATTTGCACCGTATATCTGTAACTTGTGGCCCTGTGAGTCATGAAAATAGGTGATGTGCAACATGACTATTGCCATCAACTCACCTCAGTTGCAATCCAAGCAAGGCTGCCTTTGACACCAGTGTCTTGATGGCACAGGTACGCCTGTCCATACCCTGTCCATACTGAAACTATCACTCCTGCAGGACTCCAAGGCTCCACCTGTAGTAGATACAGAAAAGCCTTGAGGTCTTCCTCTGTGGATGTTACCACTGGTGACAGGGAGCTTAGTTAATTCCTGACCTTTCCTACCTTCAGCCCCTTGTTCCTGCCTTGCACCTCCTCCTTGTTTTTCCAAGTTTTTTCTCATCCCCACTGTAACACCCAGTGAGGATCCTGACTTGTTTCAGCCCTCTCCTTTCACTTTTCCTGCAGACAATGCTACAAGCATACTCTCACTCTGATCCACTGGTTCTCTCCCTATCACCTGCCTAACTTTTAATTTTCTTTACTACAAAGTATTTGTTAAATATTACATTTTTCCCTACCCATTTAAACAGCCACAAATTCTCAGCATGCACCATCTCAAGTACCACAGCATCTTTTGCTCTGGCAATTGAACTTACCCCCATCTATTCAGTATGCTTCTAGAAACAGAAATATTCTCAGTTGTCATGCACTCTATCCCTAGATGTCTCCTCCCATTTGTTCGACCTTCCTCATTGCAGACATCAAGTACTCATTTTACCCACAAGGCCATTCTGGCTTATGTCTCTATCCTCTACTTCATTCTCTGTCTGTGCATTTTGCAATGAGTATTTTCAGACATTTTCATAATTTCTCCCATGGTTTCCCTAATATTTAGAAGTTGCTTTCTTTGAAAATACATGCCATTGTATTGCTTTGTAACATTTCCTCATCTCCTTTCCAGTATTCTGACCTTGTCTATCAGCTTCTCATATACTGACATTGCAAGCTCTTATTTCATCTGGCAATTAGGAAGATATCCTGTTGGACTATGCCCGGGCTGCTGGGTACCTTGTTACCTTGCACAGTGCATGACATGCACTGTGCAAAACTGCTTCCTGCACAAGTTGTAGCCTGGTGTGACTAGGGCAAGGAAGTTCAGCGGAAATACAGAATTATGCAAAATGAAATGTCCTGAGAAAATGAGGTAGAATGATGTTGGGAGAGAATACAGCTTTAAATCAGAGTACTTCATCTTTATTCCTTGGCTTACTGGTGTGGTGAACCACAGGAAAAATACAGCTCGTCCACCTGTCTGCATCAAAATCCTCAGCAACCCTACTTGGTCACTGCTTTGCCTTGGGTATTCCTGCCCTTATGAGGTTAACATGAGGAGTTATCCCGCGTTATTTCCTGGCTTAAAGCTAGCAACAGGCAGCTAACATGACTGACCATGGAGTTTGGACTTTTTCTTCCAGGCTGTCAGCTGGCATGCGCCCTACCTGGGTAAAAAAATACTGTGGTTAGTTGGTGTCTGCTGAGAAGCTGCTTTGCAGGTTCTGCTGCCCTTCCTGAAAAATCAGGTTCCACATCTGACAAAGCAGTTGTGTTGTTATCTTTCTCTTACATTATATGTAAAAGATCATATCTAGACTCCTTTGCAAGAGGGAATTTTAAGATTGCCTGAAGAAATAAGCACCCATTCTGTAACTGAATCAATCTCTGGGTTTATCAACCCGACTTCTCTAAAGTCATTAACAGTCCCATGCCAACAAAATTTATTTTTCAATTTACAAGCTGAGTAGACATTTCTAAACGTTTGAGCTTGCAGACATCTTTCAAATAAAGGTGGAAAGTTTTAGCTTCATGACAAAGTCATAGACCAGATTAACTGTTGCTCCCCTTACTTTTACTAATGATTCTCTAATTTTACTGGTATATATTACTGGCAAATTATCAAATGCAACTTAAAACCTGGATGTGGTGTAATATTTCTTGTTTGCTCAGAGCAGAAATAAAGCATCCTACAGTAATTTAATTTCTTAAGGACTTAGTGACATACTTGTTTTTTTTAGTAAATAAAGACTAAGATATATGTAATGTCAGTTTTGCAATGAATTACAGTGGGTCAATAACCCTATGAATGTTCAGAAGACACTCAAGATTTTCAAAGTAAATAGCCCTTTCTCATAAATATCCCTTATATATTTAGAGTGCTAAATGTGAGACTTATGGATGTCACCTTCTCTTATGCAGCTATTAAATACGACAATATAGACGTGTTTGGTTACACAGCCTGGTCCCTCCTTGATGGCTTCGAATGGCAACATGCTTACAACATCAGGCGTGGATTATTTTATGTAGATTTCAAAAGCAAAAAGAAGGAAAGGATTCCCAAGTCATCTGCACTTTATTATAAACAAATCATACGAGAAAATGGCTTCTTCCCAAAGGATTCTACCCCAAACTTGAAAGCTCAGTTCTCCTGTGACTTCTCCTGGGGTATCACTGAGTCTGTTCTCAAGGTGAGCATAAAATATTAAGAGGATCACTGGAAATAAAGTGATCAGCAACTTCAACTTTGTGAACAAATGACTATGTATGGCACCTTGCATTCAAGAATTACAATGCACACTAAAGTTAAGCCGTAATTGCATTGGTTCAATTTCATGTGTTTCCAGATTTTCACGTGAGCTGGTCACAGAGTGCTGGGTACTGCTGCAGCAGCTGATCCTGCTGCAGGAGCGTTTCCAGGCCCAGCCCTCCCTCACCCTCCCTCTGCTTGCATCTCCATGTGGCAGATCAGATGAGGAAATTTCAGGCCAAGAAGTTGATCCAACCAATTGTTACTGGGTTATTTTTCAACCAGGGGTTTCCAAATCCAGTTTGCAGTGTGGCCATAGGGATGCTTGTGATGGCCTGATGGGGAGAGTGACAAAGGGCAGGGACTAGCTGGTTATGCTGCTGGCAGGCTCCAGGTCTTGTCCAAAGCAGAAACACAATGCAGCACTGAGCCTGGCTCTAAGTGCCAATTAGACAAGTGGGTAAGAAGCTGTCCTTAAAAAAGGCACATAGCACAGGTGAAGATAAGCAGCCTTGAGTTTTTACCATCTGAGCTCACGTTAGAAAACAGATCATACCACCTTTTGTCCAAACTGGTTCCTACAGGACCTATTTACACTTTATTTTTCTTCTATTTCTGCTTTAAACTTAATAAATAAGCTAATTGAACATATGGCCAGTGTTGGGATATCCTTTTTGTCACTGCACACAGAAAAACAGTCCCACAACAAATATCAGCCTCAAAAAGCAACAACAAAACCCCATAATTTAACCTATTCACTGACAACCAGCGAGGAAAAAAAAAGCTTCTATGTATCTTGTTAATATACAGCACAGAAAAGTACATTTTCTTTAAAAAAAAGTAACCTAATTTTTTAAACTTTTATATTGTACTTTGAAACCTACATAAAGCATTTTAAAAATTTGAATGTGAAGAAAAATCATGTGCTACTCAGAACCTTGTTAATTAGTAGGAGATAGAAAAGACATAACTAAATGCTACAAGCTGTTTGTGTCAGATTACTATGCCTCCATTTCACAAGGTTGATCTCAGCAGCAGTGCCAAAATAATCTGTGCCTACCTCATATAGCCCCTGGTGCTTGTTCTCACCACCCACTCTGCTGGCAGCTGCCCGAGAACTGCTGTTTGCATGACCAGAGTGAACTTGTAGAGGGAGATCTATCTGTGTGAAAACATATGTCTTATAGGCTGGTAGAAGGGCAAATGCCTCTGTCATCAAACAGAGAAGAGTGCAATTTTAATGATTTTCATAGGGAAAGGAACAGAACAATAAGGTGACCACTAGCACAAAGCCCATATAGGTGAGTTGGTTATCTTCTTCCCCCCTGGAGCATCTAAGCAGGGCCTTCTGACATCCAGCACTAATCCTACAGCTAAACACTGGCAGAAATGCAGACTATAAGCAAGTATTGCATTCATTTAATTAAAACATATTGTAATATATTTTTATTTTCACAGGCAGAATTGGTGGCTTCCTCACCACAGTTCTGTGATTCCAGCTTGTACCTCTGGAACATCACAGGAGATGGGCTTCTGCACAAAGTTGAAGGGGTAAAGCTAAAAACCCGACCAGCACAGTGCACAGATTTTGTCAGTATTAAAAAGCAACTGGACCTCCTGGAAAAAATGAAAGTCACCCATTACAGATTTGCACTTGACTGGTCACTGATTTTACCCAATGGAGATTTGTCAGTGGTCAACAAGCAAGTGCTCAGGTATTACAGATGTGTGATTAGTGAAGCACTGAAACTCAAAATTCAATCCATGGTCACCTTGTATTATCCAACACATGCCTACCTGGGCCTGCCGGGTCCTTTGCTGCAGACAGGAGGATGGCTGAACCAATCCACTGCCTATGCTTTTCAAGACTACGCAGCTTTGTGTTTCAGGGAACTTGGCGATTTGGTTAAACTTTGGATTACAATCAACGAGCCTAACCAGCTAAGCAATGTCTACAACAGCAGCAGCAATGACACCTATCGGGCAGCACACAATTTATTAATAGCACATGCCATGGCCTGGAGAATATACGACGAGCAGTACCGATCCTCGCAGGATGGCAAAGTGTCCCTGTCCCTGCATTCGGACTGGGCTGAGCCTGCCAACCCCTACTCTGAATCTCATTCAAAAGCTGCCAACAGGTTTCTTCAGTTTGAAATAGGCTGGTTTGCCAACCCCATATTTAGGACTGGGGACTATCCAGCTACTATGAGGGAATACATCAGCTTTAAAAACAGAAAAGGCCTCTCATACTCTTTGTTGCCATCTTTCACAAGTGAGGAAAAGCAGCTCATCAAAGGTGCAGCTGACTTCTATGCACTGAATCATTTCACCACCAGATTTGTGATTCATGAACCTCAGAATGGAAGCCAGTATGAATTTGATCGTGACATTCAATTTCTGCAGGATATCACCTGCCTGAGCTCCCCTTCTCGTTTGGCAGTGGTGCCTTGGGGAGTGCGCAAAATTCTCAGGTGGATTAAAAAAACCTATGGTGACATCGACATTTACATCACAGCAAATGGAATAGATGACCAGTCCTTAGACAATGATGAACTTCGGAATTATTACTTAGGAAAATACGTACAAGAGGTTTTAAAAGGTGAGTAATATGACAGTCAAGCTCCCCAGAGCCATTTCCATGGCTCAGACCCAGGCACTGTTAAGATTTGCCCTGGACTGAGCAAGCAGTCCTGGTTCAGATGCAGAAACCATGAGGACTGAGCCCCCTGAGGGCCCCGAATATAGAGTCACTCAAGGCAGCTGTGACACAAAGCAATGGCATCAAGCCCCTTGCACAAAATGCAGCTACAGCTGCTCACAGTTTAAACCACCTGAGCTCTCTGGGCATGCACATACAGCAGAGTAGTTATTCAGAAGTTATTAGGAGATGGCACCACAGCCCAACTACTCCCAAGAAACAATTCAAATTTCTTCTCTCTAAAGAAAGGCAAGAGCCTCACTTGCTTGCTGAGCTGGTCATTGGATAGGAAAGTGCAAGCAAGTCCACAGATACCTGGAGGGACATACAGAAGAAATACAGAAAGACACCAGAAGCACCAGCTGCTTTCGAAGGAAGAGTCCAAGTCCAGTTCTTGTTCTCCTACTTGTTTCCTGCTGTGCATATATGGCAATGTAGTTCTTCACTTTAGAGAAAAAACTAGTAAGAGTTACGGAGGTAGAGGATGAAAACAGTCAAGGCAGTGATCTTCAGCAACAGTTTATTGTATGAGAAATGCTGCAGGGACCTCACCTCTCCCCTCCCTCTTCCTACAGCCAATCATTTAAGAAAAGCAGTGAGACACAGGCTACCAGAAAGGCCTTGGTACCTGAACCATAAAGGCAAAATGAGATGTGCAATACATCCCTGCCCTTATTATTCCCTACTGGTGAGCATTAGAGAAATCCCTAATTAGGACATGGGGTGTTTAAAAGCTTTTCTGAGGCATCTGCCATCAAACACAGTCTAGGTATCCTGGTTTCTACTCTCTGGGAGTTAATAAAAAATGAGACAAATCTTACTCAAGGCTAAGCCTGGCTTCAGATCACTTTTAGAAACCAAGAAGCAAAGTGTTCTCTTTCCAGTGCTTAGCTCTTTCTCAATCACTAGAGGACTAATGAGCATTTGCTAATTTATTTTCCACACTAATTTCATACTGCAAACAAAAGAACAAAACATTATTAAAGGAAGTTATTAAATGAAAGCATTGTTCGAAGGGCACTTTTATCATAATATTCCCATTTTCATTTTCAGAGAGCATGACACTTTACAGTACTTACAGAAAGATCCCCCCAGTTTACATGTTCTTAATGTGGGTCACACTCCCAACTATGCTCACTGCTTGCACATGACTTGTTTTTATTCACCAAGGCCTATTTTTAAGTATTTTCACCCAGCACTTGGGTGCAGCAGTGCAACATAGAGCCATGCATGCTGCAGGGACAAGCAGCTGAGTTGGGAGCAGGGCAGGAATTTTGGAAAGCTGCTCTCATGGCACACATGGGCAGCTGCTCCCTGAGCCATTGCAGCTGGGTTCATTTAAGAGCAGCATCTGGCTTTTCCCAGGAAAACAAACTCCCAGCTCCAACCCTGTCTAAATCCAGCTTTCACAGGGTAGGTTCAGAAAGTTCCCAAATTATAGGGATTTTTTAAAACACTGAGGCATTGTTCCTACTTGAGAAAACCGAGTATTAGAAGCAGTAAATACTTCATGATGCAATTAAACTTTTAAAATTGGTAACAAGTTGAAATTTGAACTCCATACTTGAGAGCTTGCAGGTTTTACTTAACATACAAGTTTTTACTAATACTTTGTTTTGGTTTATTTCCTTCTCAGCCTACTACATTGACAAAGTCAAGATTAAAGGCTACTATGCGTTTAAGCTGACTGAAGAAAAATCTAAGCCCAGATTTGGATTCTTCACTTCAGATTCAAAAGAAAAGCCTTCAGTAAAATTTTACAGTACCCTGATAAGCAACAATGGCTTTCCTGCTGACTACTCAGTCTGTGGCCCCTCTAGCCATGAAAAGCAGTGTAGCTTCTGCTTGTTTATTTCTCAGAAGAAGCCGTTAATATTCTTTGCCTGCTGCCTTTTCTCTACCCTCATCTTGTTTTTAGCTATTATTTTTTTTCACAAAAGGAAAAGAAGGAAATGTTTTAAAGCAAAAAGCATCCAGTGCATCTGCATCTCATTTTAAAAGAGGGCACAGGCGCACTTTCAGTGAAATCCATCACTGCATTCTGCAGTGGACAATGCCACTCAGACAACTGTGGAAAAGCACTGAGTCACTCCAGTCACACACACCAAGCATTCCATTTGAAAACAAAGTAATCACATTCACAGGAAGAAGAGCTATGACATTTGTTTCCTGGTGGAATTATTTTTATCCAACTGCTGTACATAGACATTCATCTATTTAAAAAAGAAAGTATGACTCTGCTGTGCCTTGGAATACCCTTTAAACAGCTTGACTGTTAAAGAGGGACTAACTTTTGAGAACTGATACGCACTTTTTTATCAGTGTGTCTTGTGATGTATATTCGTGAGTGTTGCTGAGCATGAAACTGCAGCTGTTAGGGATCAGAAAGTGTTATTAAACCCCACAAACCTTCAACAAAGTATACCACCAAGAATGAAATGTCCTGGGCCAGCTTCTAAAGATAGCCCTAAAAGAGATCCAAGTTCATTATTGACCAAGCGACATCTCTTACACATTGAGTGAAGTAGATTTAAGCAAATATAACTGGAGACAAGAAACAATCATATACAATCACTCATTTTCAGCTCCAAATTGTGGCAGCCATAAAAATTTTTACTATTAATCCACTCAAGAGTGATGAATGTAATTGTGAATTGCATTTGTCATCATTCAAGTGGGTCTTTGGGCAATTTTTGGAATTTCTTAGCATGCATGGGTGCTTCAGCAACTTGTTGTGAAGTATGTTTCTGCACTATCCCAGTATTTTATGTATTTCTTCAATTTTATGTAAAATTGAATAGAGCAAGTGACAACGTAGATTTTACTACGGCACAGAAATAACCAAGTAACCAAGAAAAAAAGCTGTAGGCCCAGGTAACACAACTCACTGTTGGTGAAACTCGGCAATACACTCTGATGGAACTCTGAGGTCTTCTGTTTTCTTAACTGACCAATAAAAATAAAGCATAATTTCAGACTACTGCTCCTATCTATGTTTTAGAGGTCTTATAAATCTAGTTCTTAAGATTTCAGTTTTGTTTTTAATCTACTTCAGATTCTGCAATCTCAAGTCTGAGGCCTGAGGTTTGAAAACATGTAAAAGAACATTGGTCACCCCTCTGTGAGAACAATGCTTTCACTATTTCTCAATGCTATTATTCAAAAACGCCCTTTTATGACTTTGCCACAGAAAGATCGTGGTAGCACAGTGTACACATTGCCCTACCAGTATCTGAGAACACTCAGTCTGAATGAAGCTTGATGGTTTGAAAACACATTTATAGTGCGGACCCAGTGTGCAATCTGCTTCTCCAAAAGCCAAAGATCTTGAACAGGTTAATGCAATCACTGTTTAGTTCTTTAAAAAAGAAGACCAAGATATGAAATATGTTTTATTTTATTAAACCTCTCATGGTGTTCAGGTTTTGTACCAGATTCTTTGAGCTGGCATTGCTGGTATAATGTCTCATGGTGGTTTCTGTCAGGATCCAGACAACTGTAAGTAAAACATTAAGAGCTTTTAGAAAGGTTTTAGCAGTGCAAATGTGAAACTGAAAATTTATAGCCATTCGATGATAATTTATCTGATGGTTTTAATGCAAGACTGACATTAATAGCTCAAAGAGTTTGCTTGGTTTTATACAGACAAGATTACTTAAAGATGCCTTCAAACACAACAGCTCATGACTATTTTCAACTAGCAGGTAGTAGGTTGTTCCATCTCTCAAGGAACTTGGAACAGCAGTAAAAGTTGTATTTTCAATGCTTGCAAATGTCTGGTACCTGGATAATGATTAAAATGAAAGCTGCTTTATGAAACTCACTTCACCTACCTCTTGACTCAAGCTTAGGTTCTGAAGGCACACAGCATGGAATTTAATTGCAAGTCAGACTGTCTCATCCTGCACAAGTGTTCTGTACAATATATGGAACCACATACAGCTAAGATGCATCAAGTTCCTTTAGCAGTTAAAATTCCTAAATTATCCCAAAATTCTTGTACTCAACATCAGTAACAAATGCCCATAGACAATGTAAATAGTTGTCCTTGTTAAACTGACCAGTTTACCAGCGTTTACACACAAACTGCTCAGAAGACCTTTACATATAAATCGGGTGCTGACGACTATTTTAGTGAGGGCAGTGTCCAACCAGGAGGACCACTGCTCTGTAAATGGCTGTAAACTGGTCTGTCAGGCCAGGTCAGCTGAATTTAAATTCTCAGCCATCACTGCAGCTTGCATTCACAGTGCAGAGTACAGCACAGGAGAGACAGGTTTTCTCCATAGAGTAGCAAAATGCCAAGCTGATGAAGGCTGGAAAACTGCTGTTGAAAGACTTAGCAAAATTGAAGTTTTATGATACATCTTATGATGCCTTTTACAAGCACAACTTCATCTCTGTTGAGAACCTGCTTAACCATGGCCATGTTGAAGCACATAAAACTTGTCAAGTCCCAGTCTCTACAGAGAAGATATACAATGTGCATTAAGATGATACCAACCTCTGAGTTTTACTCATCTGCCTGCTGTACTGTTCCTTTCTCGGAGACATAGATACCATCCAAGAATTTCCTGATATCCTTGTTCTTGACTGTGGTGGCTTGCTGGATCAAGGCAGCTGCAGACAAAGTAACACCATCAGCACAAAGCCCAATGGTCCAAGCCAACTTGTAGCCTTTGTTTATGCTCCAGTATTTCACCTAACAAATGGAACTGTCATCTAGAGAAAGGAATTACCAACTTGAAATCCTGTGAGGTCTAATGAAAACAGGATGGATTTCACTGAGCTTGTCTTGGTAACTCAGGGCAGTCACAGTTCATTACTGCACACATGTACAACTAAAAAGCTGGGAAGTCTGGTGCCAGAAGTCCGTAAATACTGACTTGAAGAATAAGGTTCTGTGGACTTGTAGAAACATCTTTAAGCTTATAAAAGGTGTAAGGAACTACAAAAAGCAATTACAGTGACTAAAACAAAACAAATTCTGGGCTGTCATTTACCTCAGGGTTTGAGGTAAAGATTTGCTAAGCTGACATCTTCAGATAAAAGTTTCCATATAATCTTCCACCCATCTACTTTCACAAACCTGAATTGGAGACCAACTCAATGTCATTCCCTTCAAGGATCAGCTCATCTTTCTGGGCTTGAGATACTGCACAGGTAACGCCTACAGAAATGAAAACACATAATCCACACTGCTGAAGATATTCAGAGCATTGAAGAAGACAATATTAATGTTCTGTCCTAGTTTACGAATCTAGAAAGCAGTATTCAAGACAATAATTAGCTTCTATGACTTTGTAAAAGAGAGTCTCTCAAATCCATTCCAGGGTTCTCCTCCCTCACACAGTGTCAAAATTTAAAGATTAGTGCAAGTCATGCTCTAGACTGAAAGCTACTAAAATGATACTCCTTCCTGCTTACCCATTATTGCATGAGAGCATCCATCACCAACACTGTGTACAAGCCAGCAATTTTGCCAGCATGGCTCTGCCAGCCAGGTGGTGCCATTTCCCACAGGCTTGTGCTCATTAAGACAAAACTGGAGTCACCTCAATCAAAAGCCATTAAGAGCCACCTGCACCCTGTCATGTCATGTACTGTGTTTATAGTAGCAATGCTGCAAATGCTCACAAGGAGTAGCACTAGGGCATTTAAGAGTCTAACAGGAAACTTGAATTTGTACAAAGAATAACAAAAGTTCTTACAATTTGATCTACTTAATCAACAAATGTCAGCTTTTAAGTCAGTCCTTTACTAACAGTAAATGATGACTTAAAAAAATTAAATGCAATAATCAAACCCACCTTTAAGATCCCACAGTAAATCAAAAACCCTCTAACTCTTTATCTACCAGTGTTTTGGGACAAGTCTGATGCATTCCTCTAAAGTCACCCCAAAACATCATCAGTCACATTAAATATCCTTACTCATACCCTCACCAGAAGCAGAATTAGAAAAAACCAAATGGATATGACAGGTCTTTGCTACAGTCTTTATATAACTGTTTATGACCTGTTTTGTTGCCTCCTTTCAGAAATTTAACAAGCTCCATCAAGTGTCTGCTCATCCATTAGATGTTTTACTGAAACTCCAAGCACGCAAGTTGTAAAAACAGCTAGTAATATGGTAATTTTTAAGTTTATTGTGCATGCTCCTAGATAAGCACCGAATTCAAACTACAACACCTCAAAGACCAAAACTGCGATGTGGTATGAAACTAGCTCATATATAATGCTTTTAAAACAGAAACACAAATCTTACACTAAACGCCTGCAGTTTACCATCTATAAACACTGTCAGGATCTCACAGCAATGAAAGCAAATCCTGGACTCTTTGTATTACAGTAACTAACTCCAAATTAGTTATTAGCTAGCTCTCACTACTAAAAACAAATTACAGAAGCAGTATTAGTAATAAATCTAAACAGTGGAAAAGGTGTCACAAGAAGACTACATAAATTCAAACAAGGAAATGCTGCTCCAACACTAATTCAGCCATCTCCCATTCTCAGTGACAGTGCCCCAAGAAAACAGCTTGGAAAGCCCAGTTAAAGCCAGCAGAATACACCTCCAGAAATGCTCACCTGGCCTCATCCGCACTCTGCGAATGTACTTCTCTCCCAAGAAGTTTCGGATCTCCACAAGTGAGCCATTTTCCTGTATGACTACATTGATTGGGAAGTGAGCGTACACCGACCTCATCTTGTAGCGGAAGCCCTGGGATACAGCACAGAACAGGGTATTGAAAGCAGAACATGCCCAAAAGGTAGAACACGTGCACAAAGTTTACAGGAGAAACTAAAGCCAAGGTGTATCAAAAGCTTCTTAAGAAGGGCAGAACACTGAGCCCAAGAGACATTTGTGATTTCCTCCACCCGCACAACTTGCTTGACAGCAAATGCAAGAAAACAAGTAAAAAGAGAAAGCTACATCTTGGATGCTTAAAAACACTTTCTGTGAAGTAAAATGCTATCACTACAGTCTGTAAAACTGGCAGGATTTTTGAAACAACTATCCTGTTTCCAAATACAACTTACCAGAGTGACCCCCTTGATCATGTTCTGTACATGGCTGCAAATCGTGCGAACTGTTGCCAGCTCCTTCCTGTTACCCCACCACTTGTCAACACGCAGCTGCATTAAAAAACACATTAACAAACCTTTCAGCTAAACCTTAAAACTGGAAACAAAATAATTCTGTGACAAATGAGGACCAAAACGTTCAGATAAACTACTTAAAGCTCACAAAACTCCAGAACTGTTTTGTTTCTTTGACAGACTACTACATGCCCACCTGAATCCTGTCCTTTAAATCCTAACCCTCAGACATGTAAAAACATTTGTTTTCTTCATGTCTTGCTACTAACAAGCCTTCAAACTAGCTGGGGTAGATAAATACGAAACCTTAAACTGAAGGATGAATTAGCAATTGCTAAGCATGTTGTTTTGAAGTCAGCCTCCTGTATATAATCATCTTACACAAAACACTGTGTGTGGATCTACTGTTTTATTGAAACATTCCATTTTTGTGAAAAAGCAGCTGAAATCAGTCACTCTTGGCATATTCTTATACTATTAAAAACAATATGAAAACATTATGCATTTATTTAGAGAACATCTACTCTCCTAATGTAACTTCCTGCAGTTTCTGGAAATCAAATAAACTGTTTTTTGTTCTGTAAACGAACCAGTTTGTAGAACAGCATCCAGTGATCGACCCCTTCCCCTGTGACAACTGACTGTCACTACAAAAAAGTGCGATCAACACATTACAGCTGCAAGACTCCCACAGTGCCTGAGTAGGCCCCACGCCTCCATCAGACCAACCTCTTTCAGAAAACACAGGAATAAGCAAAACCAACCCAACAACACACCTGCAGCTGAACATTTTCGGTCATTCTCCTACACCATCAAGAAGTTTTTAAGCCAACTATGAAGGTAACCTCCGTCTCCGGGCAGCGAAACGGCCTGCGCAGCACTCACCTTCTTGTGCTTCTTTCCCAAGAGGGACAACTCCACGTTGATGTGGTTAAAATCCCTCCGCAAGGTTCCTCGGGGCCCCTTCACAATGACCGTCCGGCCCTTCAGCGAAACCCCCACTGCGAAGCAAAGGCGGACACGCGTTACGGGCTGCGGGGGCGGCACCGCCGGGCGCCTCCCGAACGCGGCGCGGACTGACCTTGCTCGGGGATGTCCACGGTCTGGTTGCTGAGGATGGTCTTCATCCTGCGGGACACAACGGCACAGGCTGGAGGCTCCCGCGGCCCTGTGCCCGCAGGGACCCCGCCCGCTCCTCCCCCGCGCGAATGGACGCCCCCACCCGCGCTGCCACCGCCGGGCTCCGCTCCCCGCACCGGCGCCCCCCGCCCGGACCCGGACCGCGGCGGCCTCAGCGGGGCCTAGCCGGGAAGGCACCGTCTCGGGGCCCCCTGTCGCCGGTGCGGGACAGGAGGCGCCGGCGGGGCTCGGCGCCGCCCCGGGGAGCTGCACTGCCGCGGGCAGGGCGCTGGAGGGCCGCGCGCCGCGGATGATCCCGGATTATCCCGGGGATCCCGGGCGATCCCGGCGCTAGCGCCGGCCTCACCTCGCAGCGGGCAGAACCGAAAGAGACAGCGCNGAAGGAGACCCTGCGGAGCGCAGCGCGGTGCCGGTGCCGAACGGGTCGGTGGTGGCGGCGCGGGACAGCGCGGGGCGGCCGCGGGCAGAGCCCGGGAAGGACCGTCCCAGCCCCGCACGGCACACGCACCCCCGGGACACCGAGCTCCGGCTCCGCTCCCTCGGGACAGCGCCCGGCAGCCGCCGAGAGCCACGGCAACGCCGCGTCCTGCGGCCCCGCCATACGGGAGTAACCCACACAGTGTTACTGCACAGAGTCACGGGCTGGACTGACCTCTGAGGGGATCGAGTCCAACCTGTGACCGAACCCCGCCTTGTCAGCCACACCACGGCACTGAGCCGGACAGGCTTTCCTTAAACACCTCCAGGGTCGCTGACTCCACCGCCTCTCTGGGCAGCCCTTTCCTGTGTCTAATGACCCTTGCTGGGAAGAAATTTCTCCTGATGTCCAAACCAAGCCTCCCCTATTGCAGTTTAAGACTCTGCGCTCTCATCCTGTCACTTGTTGCCTGGAAGAAGAGGCCACTGCCAGGCTCCAGCCTCCTTTCAGGCAGTTGTGGAGAGTGGTAAGATCCCCCCTGAGCCTCCTTTTCTCCAGGCTAAGCATCCCCAGCTCCCTCAGCTGCTCCTCATAAGCCCTGTGCTCCAGACCCTTCAACAGCTCCATTGCCCTTCTCTGGACTTGCTCCAGCACCTCAATGTCTTTCTTGTGCCGAGGGGCTCACAGCTGGACACAGGATTTGAGGTGGGGCCTCACCAGTGCTGAGTACAGGCGGATTTTATGTTACACTGTGTCACTTAGTGTGGTGTTACGATATATGTCTGTTTCATGTGGCTTAAAATAAAAAGAGAATTATGCATTTAACTTAAAGGCCATTGGGAAAATGCTCACACAAAGCTTAAATTAACCAGCAAAAGGGCAAGTTGTTGTTTAGTATATGATGCCAGCATGTTTGTTATTAAATAAATTACAATTTCGTTTGGTTTAGATGTCAGGGAGCCATGTGTGTAACCAGTATGGAACATCAGATTCTTTGCCAGGGGAAAAAAAAGAGTTCCTGCAAAATGGACCAGACTTAGAGGATTTTGTCTCTGGAGATCTATCAGACAAGAGCACGTGGGCTGAATATAAAGGCAATTTAAAGCGTGAGAAAGGAGAAAGGTAATTGGGATTGCAAACAACTTTAGTTGCTTCCCTGCATGATCTTGCATGTTTAGTAATAACTATGAATTATGAATACTGTGTATCTTTATTAAATTCTTCCTTACTGTGTTGCAAATTTAATGATTTTTCAAGAAAGGACGAATGTCATTAACTTCAAATCCATAACAAAATATGGAGACGTGGTATTTTCTCACTGAGTGCCAGTAATTAAATTACAAATATACATCAGTAAGTGCATGTGTTGAAAAAGTACTACTGGTAGAGAAAACCAAAAATGAAGACTTAAGTTAAAAAATGTTTAAACCCCCATGTTTCCAGTTATAAATTTTATCAGACTTTGTGATAGCTGTGTGACATCTACTGCCATTAATTGTTTCATTCTCCAGTGGGGCACTGTTGAATCCCACTGAAACAGTGAACAGTTTTAAACCTTTCAATGATAACAATTCCTATAGTTGAATGTTGGAATGATGAGGAACAGGGAAGAGAAGTCTGGTCTGGCCATGAATGATGTTAACATTAATTGCTGAGTTGCATCACTTTTCAAGGGACCTTTCCTTGTTGTGATCTGTAACAAATTAAAATAAATCTATGAAATTAATGAAACTTACCGTGTAAGTAGTTTATTAATCTTAATGTTTGCTTGGTGTTTTTCAGGCTGCATCTTCCTCCATGGCTGAAAACAAAGATTCCCATGGGAAAAAACTACAATAAACTGAAGAATACCTTGAGAAGTTTAAATCTTCATACGGTAAATCTGGCACCAGCCAAATGTCCCTGTAGAAAAAAGGCAGTTTTTACTTTTTTTCTTTGTGGAGGGCAGTGCTAAAACCAAGTCCAGTGCTGAACTTTTTTGCTAGCAGTGAATTTTACCCCTAAAGGGTAAATCTAACAGATTTAGTGTTTTCCCTACTGTGATTTTAAATACTAGGGTTTACTACCTACATCATCAGAGATCAGAAGATGCTATGTGCAACTATTTTTAATGGAAACACACATTTTCAGAGTTACATACTTGATTTGCATGAGAAGAAACTGTACAGATTTTATTAATTGTACTTTTCAGTAAAAAGCAATGGGAATGCATGGAGGGGCTTTTTTCTTTTTTGTTTTTTCAGACTAAGTTTGTGCTTCAATGAATCACATACTTTGTGAACATTTTATCAATTCTTAAATTTAAAATGTTAATGACAGTCTGTGCTAATTAATAAGACAGTTATGTGGTTGAGGAATTTTTGCAGTTGTGAAGTAGAGAAGATGGTAATGGATGTCAGAAAGCAATTCTCCTCCTATCTGTTCTACTGACTTGTTATTAAACAACAAGGAACTGTTAACCTCATTTATCACAGAAGGAATTATGTTTTGTTTGTAGGCTACTATAAAATAAATCAATAATGTAATAATTGTTTTCAAAAATAATATGGAAAAATACAGGTACAGTACAGCCTTTCACCTTCAGGTATGTGAAGAAGCACGTTGTCCCAACATTGGAGAATGCTGGGGAGGTGGGGAATATGCCACAGCTACAGCTACTATTATGGTAAGTCATTAACCATTTCTTAAGTGTTCTGTTAACGTCTGAGCTGTTTGTAGTCTATTGTTGGATCTCTGCTGTAGTGGAGTGGGATTATTACAATAAATTTAGAGTAAAGCACTGTTCTAGTTTTTTTTTGCTTGGTGTTGGGGTTTATCTGATGTAGCTTATGCAGCTGTTTCCCAGCTGAGCAACAGTGATATGTACTGTGTAAAGGTAGGAATGTCTTTCATGTTCCAGCTGATGGGTGACACATGCACCAGAGGCTGCAGATTTTGTTCTGTAAAGACTGCAAAAAACCCCCCTCCACTGGATCCACAGGAGCCTTACAACACCGCCAAGGCTATAGCAGAGTGGGGCTTGGACTACGTGGTGCTGACGTCTGTGGACAGAGACGGTGCGTACCTTGGCTCTCCTCACTGCACTCTGAGCTCTCACGTGTGTTACACGGAGTAAACACAGCCCTCCATTAACATTTGTCAGCACAGGAGGGCTGTTCTAAAGGAGTCAACAGTGCTGAAACTTTGCAAAGTTCCTACATATTCTTAGTATTTCTCCATGTCTGGTAAAATACAACAGAAATTACACTGGTAGTAAACATCAATAAATACTACAATACTAAGGATTCTATAACTAATTTTTAGCAGAATGCATGCACATACACCATGTTCTATTACTTAGATAGCAAAAAGGCAAGCATTCGTATATAATACCATTGCAGAACTTCTTTCCAAACACTAAACCTAGAATATATTATATGTAACAAAAATGAAAGTTGCATTTTCCTAAGGTTGCAGTAGCTCATTTGTTGTGACACCATATGGGTGGGGAAAGCCATTGTAAAAGCTGTTCAGTATGATGGAAAGTCCAGTGGCTTCAAAGGGGCTTAAAAGAATGCTAATCCACACTTTTCAGTTTTTTGTACAAACTGTTTCTCACACCAGAACCATAAATAGGTAGAGCCATTCTGTGCTCAGGGAGACAGGGACCCCAGAAACAGGTAAATCTGAACTCTGCCCTAGATGACAGCAGTTAGACTTTGTGCAGAGGCTTGGTAGGATATCTTTTGTAAACTCTTGGCATAAGTGGTGAGATAAGACTGGGGTTTAACTGCTTTATTATTTTGCATTTAATTTTGCATTAATATTATGAGTTTTTTGGCTTTGCAAATATATAAATACATTCCTTGTACAGAGAGATTAACTGAACAATTGAAATGCTTATAGATATGCCTGATGGTGGAGCGGAACACTTTGCAAAGACAGTCTTGCATCTGAAAGAAAGGTGTGTCATTAAAGTATTACTGTTATTGTTAAAGCTTTAGAATGTGGTACTACATGTAGGTCAAAACTCCTTTAGCTGGATTGTTCCAGGGGCCATGCAAATGCAAAAGTCTGCCTCTAGCCGGTCTGTGCCCCTTTTGTTTTCCCTTTCTTCATCTTTCTCATAGAATGGCCCCAAACTATGTTGAATTTTGTTGCATTTCCAGTTCATCTTGGGCTTATTTAAAGCTAAGCACTGGATTTCTTTGAATGGACAGCTGGTTTACCAGGAAATGAATACATTCTTCCAAAGTACATTCGTTCCTGAAGCTTGGGGCTGAAACACGGCAGTTAGGTAACACTGTCAGCACATGACCAAAGGATTCTGGTTTCTCATTCAGCAGTGATCAGATTGTTTTTCATTTTCCCTCGATGGCCATTTCCAAGTCTGCCATTGTACGTTCCTGCTTTCCCTGACTGTGCTGCCTTCACCCTGTGTTGGTGCCCTTTATGCCATTTGACAGCACAGTTGCCTGCCTGCAGAATTCATTTGTATAACCTCATTTAAGTCTTTATCCAGTGTATCTTGGTACTTGAAAGGTTCCTGCAGTTTTTCCCACCTGCCTTTCTGAGCTGAAATCAGGCTCCTGGACACCAAGAGTAGATTCTAGACTCAGAGTTGTCTTATTCCAGTAGCAGAATTATACCTCCTTTGCGTTTTGGAGCTATGATCTTAAAGAAAACATTGTGTGTTCAGTTCCTGATTTTACTGATGTATTTTGCTGAAATACAGTGAAAGCCGAATAATGAATATAAAAGCGATTCCAGCAGTCTCTAAAACCATCACTTGCACTGTTTATATGTGATTTTTTTAATGCATCTTTTTTGCAGGCTAACTTAACACAAGTTTAAGTTGTTATACAAGTGTTTGCAGAAATGTGTCGGTTTAGAATTAACCTGAACTAACTTCGCTTTGCTTATTAGAGTGTCATGTGTTTAGTTATGGGGTTTGGGGTTTTTTTCCTATCTGGAGTTTTTTTAGCAACAGTGACACAAAATCTAACAGGTGTGTTCCTTTTGTCCGTCCTTTTCAGGAATCCAAAAATCCTGGTGGAATGCCTAACTCCCGATTTCCGAGGGGACCTTAAAGCAGTGGAGAAAGTCGCCTTGTCGGGGCTGGATGTGTACGCCCACAACGTGGAGACGGTGCCGGCACTGCAGAGGTGAGCAGTGGCTCTAGGTGTGCGGGATGAGGGCCCGGGATGTGGAGTGGTACCAGGATGCGGTGCCGGGATGGGGTGCCGGGATGGGGTGCCGGGATGGGGTGCCGGGATGCANCGGGATGCGGTGCCGGGATGCGGTGCCGTGCCGGGATGCGGTGCCGGGATGCGGTGCCGGGATGCGGAGCGGTACCGGGATGGGGTACCGGGATGCGGATCGGCCCCGCTCCCGGCCTGCCTCGCGCGCCGCCGCCTCGCCCGCTGCCGGCGGCAGGGAGCGCGCACGCCCCGGCCCAGGGTCGGTGCTCCTCCGGGGCTGTGCCGTCGCCGCCGGGCAGCTGCTCTGCGCCGCCCCTCTGCAGAAACCGGCGGAACGCGCCTTTCCTGGCGTCTCTAACTTCCCTGTGCCCTTTCACGCGTTTCTCCCCCTTGTGCTGAAAATGTGCAAAGGAAGGTCCGCGACCCCCGAGCCAACTTTGAGCAGTCCATCCGTGTGCTGAAACACGCCAAAGAGGTCCAGCCCGGCGTCATTTCCAAAACCTCCATTATGCTGGGGCTAGGCGAGACGGATGAACAAATATATTCCACAATGAAATGTAAGTTGGTGTTGAAATAGATGCCAAAATTCACAGGGATGAATTTTACTGTGCTGGAAAACAGTTGTAAACATCTTTGTCTCTACACGTAAATCAGTTTGCTGGTGCAGTTTTCTTATTCAGTTTGGCAGGTAAATCCATCTCATGTTGATTCCAATGGAACTTGTAACTGTTTTTGTGTAACTATATTAACATTATCTTTGCAATTCTTAAATAACGGTCTTGCAACATTGTTGCCTCATGCATTCCTTTTTAGAAACAGCAGATTGCTTAAATTATTTCAGTTTACTTAGATGCAAAAATGTTGTCCTTGGAGCTGTAGCATGTTCTTACATTTTTCATGTAAATGTATTTTTAAGAGGAGAAAAAAAACCACTTACAGTGGTAAGTGAATACAATACACTTCAAAGAAGCAGTTCATAAATCCTATAGCATTTCTCCCATATCCTTAAAAAAAGTCTATCTGGTACTTCATTTTGTGTACAAACACATTTAGAATGCAACTATTTAGTCTAGTTTTTCTGCAGCTGGACCAAAAGATTACAGTTCCTGATTTTCCCATTTTTCCTTTGTAGAATTTCCTAGACACAAGGGTATGAAATTTCAGATTTGGTGCCATTTGCCTTCAGGCCACTTTCACACATATATAGAGGAGCAAACTGTCACCTACCACATTCATTCAGTTACTCTAGTTTTGTTCCCCTTCCATCCTCTGGGAACAAGTAAAAGAGCATCTAAATGTGCTGGTATTGTCCCCTTTTCTTTACAGAGCCATATCAGAGATTCTAAACAGAGATTCCAGGTTAACAGTGAGGGCAGTGCTGTAGTCAAAACACTGCCTTTTCTTCCTATGTAATGTGGGACAAGTAGCTAGAAAATATATGGGGAAATTCATGCCAACTCTGAGTCTTCAGCCCTCCCTTTGTTCAGAAACACACTTCTCTGGCAGTGAACATAATTCTTCAGGCCAGCTGACCATGAAGTGTCTAGGTTTCCCTCTGTACACAGATCACCTGAGCTCATTTGCTGTTTATTGATTCTAGTATATACTCCAACTGTAAAGACAAAGTTTATGAGATTCTGCAGGCATCAAAACATTCTACACCCATTCTAAGTGTGTAGAACTAGCCATTTCCCCTGATTTATGGCACGAGAACTGTCCCTATCTTTTCGGCATGAAGTCTCTTGAAACCGTGAATTGCCCCGTGTGTGGGCATGTACCCATCTTTTATCAAATTAAGGCTCTGACTTAAAGGCACCATGGAAAGCAGCAAGAGACAAGAGCATGTCATCTCCGCAGTGAGACATGACTGCAGTGAGTGCAGCACCAGGGGATTCTCTGTAGCTCTAAGCTGGATAGCTCAGGCCCAGCAGCAGCATGGGCTCCGTGCGAGGCGTGTGGTGACCGCACATGGAGACTGCAAGTTTCCTTCACTGCAGGCAGGATGGAGCCCCTGCAGGGGGTCACTGCAGTGTGACCCTTGTTCAGATTTGGAATGAGGGCATTTTCTAGTTGCTGACAATCCCTTCTGGTCCTTCTGCCACTAACAAGGAGTTTTGTTTTTACAGTATTGCGGGAAGCAGATGTAGATTGTTTGACTTTAGGACAGTATATGCAACCAACAAAACGTCACCTAAAGGTAAAAGTGCCTTCTTTAATTTACAGGCAGAGTTATGGTCTGTAGCTTGCAGTCATCCTTACTCTAACTGCAGATGTTGGGAAAAATTTTCTTCCTTGTTTAGCCTGACAGTGATTATCTGTTACGGACTCTTCACTAAAAATGACCTCAGCCATCCAACCCCTTCCATCTTCTGCAGACTTCCCAGTGCTAGTTTTTACTGTTAGCCAGGAAGACAGCTGGAGCTGAGGCATGATTCTGGAAAACAAGAGCTTCAGTGTATGTCTCAAACATAATAAGTGAACTGTCTTATAGGCTCTGCCTTAATGGAGACTTAGCTGGGAAATTTACCATTTTCTCCTTCTGCGATCTGTCCAGAACTTTGCTCTGTTCTGGTCCTGTGTTTCACTGAAATAACTGTTAGTGAAGAGATTTGTAGGACTGTTGTGGTTTTTCGCTAACTTGGACAGAATAAAAGGCTTGCTTGAAAGGACCATTCAAAAACAGAGTGAAGCAAATGATAAAGCAACAACTAGAAATTAAATTCTGAAATTTTCAGCTAAATGTGGAAAAAAAACCCAAACATTATTTTGGTAGAAAGCAGAGCAAAAATGCAGTTTGTGACTTCACTGATGAAAGCTTTGGAGTGAAAAATTTTGAACTTGCAATATAACTGTATTTCATTTCACTGTATGCTAGCTATAGCCATTTCCTTTGCATTAATACCTGAGCAAAATTAATTCTTTTCCCCCAGGTTGAGGAGTACATAACTCCTGAAAAGTTTAAGTACTGGGAAAAAGTAGGAAATGACCTTGGATTCCATTACACTGCTAGCGGGCCTTTAGTGCGTTCTTCCTATAAAGCAGGTAAATTACTGAAAGGCATTGGATTATTTAGCAGGTAACGTTTTATTATACAAAACTAAAATGTTGAAGTAATGTGCTACAAAGCTCACCTTAGCTCAAGGACACCTCATATAGTCATCCTTTATTTAAAATTAATTACACTGTATCCTATAGGTCATCTGAATGTATCATTATGACAGAATTAGTATTTGTACAATTGCAGTGCTGCTTAAATGAATTTTTTTGCCAAACCGATTCTGTACTATACCTAATGTGTGAGGCAGGATAAAGGGTACCAGATTTGCAAGTTTTCCTTCACATTCTGCCCCTCAAATGCTTCTAGGTTCAACAGGCCCCTTGGTTGCTTGTGATGCAGTTTTGTTGCTTTAGGCAGAATTTATTTACAGTGCTTTAGAAATAATTAGAGACACTTACGGCAGTGCTTTTTCTGACAAAGCACTGGGTATTAAGTAGCAGCTGATATTAATGGAAATGTTGTATAGGTACAACATCCTGCTTTTTCCTAAGCAGAGAGCAGACTCAACTCATCTGATACTCAACTTGCTGATACTTTACGAAACAAAAATTCAATTTTAATAACATCAATTCACTTTTGCCTATTGGAAAGCACAAAGCAATAGAACTATTTTATAAAACTGGACATGAGGAAAATCAGGATTTGAGGAGTGGAGGGGTTGTTTGTTGGGTTATAGTTTTGGGGACTTTTTTAGGTTCCTGCTGTATGTATTGAAAATGCTGTTATATAGAATTGAATTCCTATAAAATAACTGGTAAAAACAATTGTGTTGTACAATAGAACACCCATATTAAATAAGAATGTATTCTTTTGCCTTATTTTATTCGAATACCTACAATCATTTTGGTGTTTATTTTTTTCTTTTAATTAGGTGAATTCTTCTTGAAGAATTTAGTAGAAAAAAGAAAGACAAAAGCCATCTGAAAATGGGAGTGAACCTATTTGAAGCAGCCAGTTTTAAGGATCCTTTTTCCAGTGCACAATTATATTCAGTTCCAGAAATGCGGAAGACCAGATGGTGGCTATATGAATAATCTTACTATCTTCCCAGAACACTATTTTCTCATCAAACCACATTATTTTACCTCATTTCTCTTGGCAAGACTACAACAACAGAATACTTCTAGTGTTCAGCAAAAAGACAGAACTGATTTTGAAAGAGTGATGGAACTGAGGTGGAAGAAATAAATGTAAGCTGGGAACAAAGGTTGGACAGATTTATAGGTCTGATACAAC
Source organism: Grantiella picta (assembly GCA_013397955.1). Classification (NCBI taxonomy): domain Eukaryota; kingdom Metazoa; phylum Chordata; class Aves; order Passeriformes; family Meliphagidae; genus Grantiella; species Grantiella picta. Next base: position 224,537 of record VZRM01000703.1, read on the forward strand.
AATTAGCATTGCTGCAATTACTACCTGTGAAGGTGCTGATAGTAATTTGAAAGGTACTGATACTTTGGTGTCTCTTAACTGTTATGTAACATAAGCTTGCAGGGGCTTTGGGAACTATAGGAGTTCTAAAGAAAGGCTGTGTACATAACAATGCACCAGATTAGGGCTATCTTGAACCACACCAGAGAAAGGGTTGTGATACTCCTTCAAAAGGTGGTATCTCTTACCTGCATCTTGAGAAAATGAGCTGTACCATTCTCATAGCTAAAGCTTTTCCAGAGCTTGTGTGTCTTGATATGTGAGCCTTGGTATATACAAGCTGTCAAGCTGAAGAAAACAGAGTGCTTTCTGGCAGGACAATTGCCCTTGTGTAGGTACCATTAATTTAAATTATTTGGAAAATCAGAGTTGGTGCAAGAGCATAAATGGAGCTACCCCTAATTTGTGTACACGATTAGCAAACCCTACTGAGGTGCACAGGTGCTTCTTTAGTATTGAGTTTGCAGAACTGCTGCTATTGTGCTCCTATTGCATGGCTATTGTCTTGTCGTTAAAGGAAAGGTAAAAGCTCAGTGGCTGTGTTTGGTGGGTCTGGTTACCTGCCCCTTGAGGCTTGGTTTGGCTGGCAAATCTGAATGCAGAGAAGTGAACTACATTGTGGGTGAAACATGAAATCCACTGCATATTACACGAAGCTCAAGCAGAAATAAAAAAATATGGTACATTAACAGCTCTACTTGCCTCTCTTTACAGCAATAAAACTGATTATTGTCTCTCCCCAGTGCTTAGATATGGACATTAGATACCATCTCTGAACTGGCTTTACATGTATCTTTGTGAAGTTATTTGGGAAACATTCCAGGACTTTGCTATCTGGTCCTAAACTTTCACCATGGAGGTAATTCTGTGACTGGCTCTAGTACTTTTCTAAACTACTGTAGTCTGTAGGGGAGTGAACCCTGCACACCCCCTCAGCTCAGCAGGATGACAGAAGGAAGACAGCTACCTAACAAGTAACATATAGGAGAAACTTGTATGAACAACAAAAATAAAGATTATACCTAGGGCCAGTGATGCACAGTTGACAACAAAATGAAGTACAGCCATATTAAAACACTATGAAGACAAAACTTGAACCAAGAAGAAATGTGCTAATTCACCAGTAAGGGGAAGAGAAATGAACAAAGGGGAAGAAGGTATAAACAAAAGAATGGCTGTACTTTGTAAGAGCAAAGAGACAGGCATGGCTGCTTTTCTAAAATAATAATAAATTTAAAACGAAATTAAAAAGTCTGATTGCTAGTCACGGAAAGCCCAGGTATACTTTGAGCCAAAAATGCCCTGCTTCAGCTGAAGTACACTTGAGTACTAGAGCAGGGAAAGGTTATTCATTGCAATGAAATTCAATACTCCCTCTGCTGCAGCAGCTGGAGAGGGCTGCAGCATCAACTCTAGGATACCCACACTCTTAACAGCTGCTAGCCTTTATTAGAGGTCCTCCTGTAAAGAATGGTTTTGACTTGCCTGCAGAGCAGATTTAACAGAATACGACTGTAGCCTCTGCCAAGTTACTGCTCTTTCAGTATATCAAAACAAGAAATACTAAAAAAAAGGAATTCTGAGCCATACAGGCATTACCAAACTGGAACAAGAGAACATTGCACAGTGACTTCTTTACAATGAGAGAAATAATGCTGCTTGAAACATAGTCCAGTACTACTTCATGATAGAATTGTCTGCTGGGTGGTTCAGAAGATGATCTCATGCTCTCACAGAACTGTCTGACAGCTGTCTGGTACCAAGTGTCAAAAGTTACACAAGCTTTTCTAGCTGCGTGTTTTGCTGTGGTTTCTAGCGAAAAAGTCACACTTTGACATCATAGATTGAAGAGGGTCTTTGCCTGGCTTTTTTAAACAATGTTTGAGGACAAGCCCTGAAGTTCTTTTCCTAGTTACAAATTACGGCTTTTACAGCCATCTTACTTCCCCTGTTGCCCATTCAGGTTTTCCATAACTATGTGTTCAAGCACATAGTTTAAAACTCTCACAGACATCCTCCTAATTCAGCTCAGGTTTCATGACTCTGTTTTGTTAAGCTTCATGTTTGGTGACATTTTCTTTTTGTATGTCAGTCACATCATTCTGTCAGTTTGTTCCACAAAGCAGCTATAAAATATTTTAAGAAACGTTAATCATCCTTGCAACCAGAAAAACATCAAACTTTGGGAATAAGATTTAAAGTTGACACAGACATTTTAAAAGAACAGTCTTTTTTAGCATCATCACATCAATCTACTACACTGCCTGAAACATAATTAAATGTTATTCATAGAGAATTGTTGCACCTTCCAGTAACTTCAAGTCCTTAGGTGAACTCAACACTCTGGTTTTATTGATTTAAAACCAGCTTTAAAATTTTTCCTACTTGATGAATAATTAATATTGGTGTCCCCTTCATTTCAAAAGGAAGTGGCAAGTATTCATGCTTCTTTACTACAATGTGGTAACTTACTGCAGATGTTCATCTTGGATCAGAAATTTTACCTTGACATAGCAAAAGCATAAATTTTAGCTTGACTCCAGCATTCCCAAATCAGATCTCCATTACGCTTTCCTGCATTGTTTTACAATTAAATTCCAAGTTTAGCTGTTGAACAAGATTATAGCAAGAACCTCAAATGAGAAGCGTAAACTTTTTGGCCAGTACAAAATCTCACCCCTAACTACTCCTATAGTTACTAGTCTTGGCAAAAAATGTGTTCTATTCACTTGGAATATTCTTGGCTATTGTAGTCTTGGAACCAGACTAGTTTTAGCTTTACTAAAACTTGAACACGCATACACAGAAGAAAACCAGTACACCTTGCCGGGCACTTACAATTTGTCTGTGTACATCTTGGGTAAGACCCAATTTATGCAGTCTGTATCATACTACTTCTAGATTTGTATTAAATCTGGATCGCTTCAGCTGTTGTATTCACATTTTTGCACTGTAAAGCAGTGTTATCATGGGATTGCATTTGAAGAACCTTATAAAAAGAATTTCCTATCACAGGAGTCCACTGGTCACATCATACAATTCTCACCAGAATTACATGCTGTAACATCCCTACACAAAGACTTGATAGCATTAAACCCCATCTCTTATGAGCACTACTCAAGCCTTTAAAACAGGACTACAGGTCATCTCCAGTTCTTACTTCCCTGACAACTCCACTCTCAAGATGATGGCTTACGATTCACAGTGCTGCACAAGCTTCTGGAGCTCTTCCTTTTGGACTGTGGTAAGGTTCTCTGGCATATGTGCAAGGTGTTTACTGTTGTATCCTGAAGGAACGCCCCACTGGATTCATCCCACTATTCCAGTTCTCCCACTAAAAGAATGCAACCACCAAGAAACTAAGCTGACTCTAAGAAAGCAAGGGAAATGCCAGCACTAGTTTAACCTTATCGCTTTTCAGAAAGGATATGCTGCTCCCCCTTTGCTAAGAGAGGGAAGTGAGAGTGATCCCACTGTAATGAACTGGGCCATTCTCTAATATCTTTATGACTAAGCCACAATTCACTATTCAGGCTTTGACTAAGTCTGCAGGAGAAACAGCGTAGCAATAGGGGTATAGCTTAGTTTCTCCATCTCTTTGGGATGGCTTGTGAAAAGCCACTGGAATCTCAGGAGCACTTGCACATTCCTTAAAGGAGCAATACTTCACACAAGAGTAACAGTTCATCATCTGCTTCAAACTGAGAACAGGTCCCACACAGAGGCACTATTACAGGTGTATGCAAGTTTCAGAAAGACATCCTGATTTTCTGACACCTCTACTCACCCTCCTGGTTAAAACGGGCCTTGAAGCAGTGCTGTGCTAACCTTAGAACAGATGAGGACAAGACATCCTTTAAATACAACTTGTCAGCACCCTCTTTTTAATCCCAAAGGAGCAGTGACCAGCCTGCCCTCTCAGGTGCTACAGAGCCAGAGGTAGGTAGTCAAGAGGACATCCACCTGCAGAGACAGGGTGATCTGCCTCTTGGATTACAATGCCTACACAGGTTGCGTTGCAACCCTTAGTGCATCCCAAGGTTTTTACATGAAAACAGCACTAGTCAATAGGGAGAAGGAAATGGCATGAGGAAAGATGACAGTTTGATTTTAAGCCCCCATAATTCCCACTCACTTTGGCTTTTGATGTGCTTCTCGGAGAAAATTCTTACAGCAGGACAAAAAGCCTCAGGCACATTTGCCCAAAGTGCCAGGTGACTGCTGCAGAGTAAGTCCCTACGTGCAAGCCATTAATATGCACAATCTGCAAGCATCTGGTTCAAGGATACAGCTATTTCAGTCAGATAACAGTGTCTTGTATTGTCTATCCAAATTGTTATACAAGTTCCTTAAATCTTCACATATCTGTCCTGAACCTTAAACTGTACCTACATTTCAGTGGGTAAGCAGTTACAGTAATAACACTCATTACCAAGACACTGATCTTACCTCCTCTTTAACTATTGATACAGCATGCTTGAAGGCACACCAGTTAATAATTCAGAAGGTATTATGTGACTAGTTGCAGGGTAATTCTCTACTATCCCAACACTCTATTATTCAACTAAGACGTCTATACCTTCCAGTCTGAAACCTGTTTATGGTCATCCTTCTTTATCCTCCCCTCCATTTCACAGCCCCATGCAACAAGCCAAACACAAACACTTGTCATCTCAAGGATTTTAATAGCATTGGCCAATTGAGAATAATAAAAACAAGTAGAAAAAAAGTAACAGTAAAGGCAAAAACATCAAGAGAACATTGGAAGTATTCATTCCTGCTAATTAAATGAGGTAGCAAGCTGATATACGGGGCTGAATTTATTTTTAACAATTTCTTCACAGCAGAGATTAATTTTTTGAAGATTCATTTAAAAAGCTGCTTTCAGATGGACTATGTAAGCAGAAGGAAGGAAAAAGATAACCGTCAGGTAACATTGAAGACAATATTTATTTTTTACTTGGGCTGATACCAAATTAAGGTAATTCTGCTTAAGTTCAATGCTCAAACAAGCAGAATGCTCCTCTGCTGAAGACAGGTTGTGTTGCTGTAACTTAGGGAATACTTGCCCCAGGAATTTGTTTAAATCAAAAATGTGGCTGCACATGGAATGTAGGCAAGACAACCAAAGAATGAAAACTGAGCATCTGCCAGCGGATCAGTTTGTAGCTGCTGTCCACTGGCATGGACATTACATGATTGATGCCTGCAGAACTATCTGGTCTCCCAACAGATGTAGTTTAGACTGCATCAGTGCCAATCGATCCCAACCAGGATTGGGGCATTATTGCTGAAGTCAGTTCTACCTTAGGGCTGGACCTAAAGCCTACCAATTTACCTAGAACTGATCTTTTGAATTCAATGCCAACTAGAGCATGTGTTTTAGTGAGCAAAGAATCACCCCAAAAGAAAATGAAAAATTGGTGAGATCGAAGTTCCAGTCTATAGATCACAGTTTATAAAGACTGATCACAGTCTATAACTGGACTAAAGTAAAAAGATATTCTATTTCCTTTTCTTTCATATCATTTGAAATATTTAAAGTGCTGTTTAGGAACATTTCTGGAAGCAGAAATCTGCAGTTTGAAGGTTTTCCACTTGAAAGATGATTGGTTATTAAAAACAGGTTTGTACCATCTTCAGTAACCAAAAAAACCTGCTATAAAAATAGAGATTTGAAAATAGTCTGAATTCACATGTACCAGGTACCATTTCTAGTGTAAAACTGGTTACGTTTATGAAAAATATATTTCCTTAAAAAAAAAAAAGCATAGGCTTACACTTATTATCACTAAGAAGATCCACAGAATTCCTTCAGTATCTATTAAACATCATACTCTAGGCTTTTTGACAGGTGGATCCTGCAGGCTGAATTTAGGAATTTCACACGAAGAAGCAAAAGGAATTCTTTTGGCTGACACCTTCTTCCCAATTGTTTCAATCTGAAAAACAAAGCACATTTAACAAGTCGGTGTGGCAAGCTAACAGTCATGTTAACCTATGAGGAATCTACAAAGAATAGATTTTATGAACACTAGAATAACACAAGCCACAAAGCAATGTGCCCAAGGACAATTTCTGTCACTGGAGTTGCAAAGAGTGTGTTTAAAAAACAAAACAACCAACCAGCCTTTCAATAGTTTGCCTGCTTTGCCTACTTAAAGCTGCATCTTGACAATCTGAACATTCATCTGCCTCACCTTCCATAGCACTACCAATGCAAATGCCAGAAAATGTTTCTGGGTATTCATAAAATGTGGGTTAAGACTCCTTTTCCTAAAAATTTATACTAAATTAGCATATAAAAAGCTTTTTCCCTCCGTAAGGCAGTAGATTTTTGAAGCAAAACAACTCCGAAAGGCTAAAGGCAGCCAATACTACAAGTGAAAGCATGTAACAAAGCCAACACACACATGCCAGGTACGGCAAAACTCAAGAGCAAGGCAAATTCCCCTGATTTCTAGGTCAGACTAATGCAAATCACTAAGGACAGAGATTGTAGAAGACAAAATACCAGCTAGTAACACAGTTTAGACACTCAGTTAATAAGCAGAACCATAGCTTTCCCTTTAAGTAATGCAGGTCAAATGCAAAGCTCCAAAAGACAAAATACTTCCACTATTCTATTTTAACAAAATTCTCATGAATATATTCTGGGCAGACATCTGAGTTAATGCTGAAGGACAGTAGTTTAAACAGTCAAGTAAAGTGTATGTACCATATCTGCCCATTAAGAGCTTCAACTGCCTGGTTAAATTATTTAATACAAGCTGGTTCATAGACAAGGTAAATAAATAACTGTACCTTAGACAGGAAAAGGTATCAAGAGAGAAATCCTATAGCCATTCTGAGTGTAGGCACAGTAGTCAGGAGTACACGGAATGCAAAACAACTGAAACATGCATCTGATCTGGCTTGTAAATTTTTATTTTATGTGGTCTAGCTGGGATGCTTCTATCAGATTTTTCTGGGATTTGGTGATTTTAGTATTAGTCAAATTCTGTCTATGCTGAAATGGTTCAAGTCTTTCAATCAAGGCTTACTCTGCTCTCCCTGCTTGAGACCTGAGCAGATTTTTTTCTGAAATCAGAAATTACTTTGCCTAGAATCACAGAGCTTCACATTCATATTTCCTAATTAATCTTTCACTGTGGAAACAGGTTATAATTGAAATGGTAGGTGTGTTTAAAGTTATTTAAACTCCAGTTCTGAAAAATAAAAATTAAAACCACTCAAATCCATCGGTTTGGATTGTGTACAATGGAATTGCTATTAGAATCAGTCTGTTCAATGCAACAGCTTTTAACAAGGGAGGTTAAAAGACTAGGGCCGTAAAAACTTAAATTTTGGGATTGTCTGTTTAAGACAAAATCCTTTTTTTGACTTTATGCAGAGAATATAGGTCAATTGTTAAATGCTTTTGCAATGATATCTGGATAACAAATCCAGATAATAAATCTGGATGACCAATTGAATTCTGGGTGGCAAACTCAAAAGCTGGTTAAAAATTCAACTAGAATTTAACAGAAAAAAATGCAAAAGTACAGTCTCTGATCTAGACAGCCTTTAAGCCACAGAAGACTTCAGAAGAGAAATTCCTAGAAGTATCACACAGATTAAAATTTGAAACAGAATTTGCTATTAGCTTAGCAACACACTTAGCTAAAAGGCTAAGCATTTGCTTCTGGGTCCTCTCTCTGGTGTAAACAAACACTGTTGTTTTGAGCTTCTGGCTGATCTTAATCAAACACAAAGGACTAAAAGGACTAATCAATCATCTCGTCCAGCCTCCCATACAATACTTGAGTATTTCACTGACTACCTTCAGATACATCTTCGTATTCACTGCTTTTACCTCCAGTATCAGCCAGCTTTGTCATGCAAATCTCAGGGAGAAATCTCTTACCAGTTTGTCCAAATGATGATCTCACTGTCTGATAAACATTTGTTACCTACATTACATCTTGTCCTGTGTTTATGTCTCATGTCTCCAGTAAACCTGGTTATGTCTTTCGTAAGGAGCAAAAATGGTACACACAGCTTACATTTACTTCTGCAGGAAGTATGTTTTGCTATCCTATTACTGTCAATTTCAAAAGCATCTTTTTTTTTTTGTGACACTAAAATAAGATTCCAAGTGGGGGCTCTGGCATAGGTTATAACAAACAAACTCATCCCTTCTGCTGGGTGATAGAAGCAAAGACTGCAGGTCTGGAAAAAACAGTGAAGGGGCTGGTTTTGGAGTCAAATATCCTGCCCAGAATAAATTTAGGCATGAGATTAAGCAGTTTTTCATATTTATCTCCTAACTGTCCATTATTTCCCTGCGGCAAAGAAGGGAAGAAGAGCATTCACATGTTAGATTTACGGCTGGATTTTATGATCTCAGAGGTCTTTTCCAACCTAAATGATTCTAAGGTAGGCTTATACTGTGGGATGTTGATGCATAGGCTGGTGTAGCTTCAACTTTAAAAGAGCATCAGGAAAGTAGTAAGATAGTGGAGGAAGACAGCACTAGTGAATACTTTATAACAGACAGCTTTACATTTAAATCCTCACCTGTAGAGGTTTTTTTTTACCTTGCTACTCAGTCACTAAAGAGGGAGAGCAAGAGCGAAGAGAACAGAAGGAAAGAAACATAGGAAGCATCACCCAGCTGATTACCTGGAAGCCAATAACTTGCAGCTCATTGTGAAGATCATCTAAAACTCTCCTACCATCAAAGATAAATGCAGGCTTTAGCATTTTCTTATGAATACGTTCATAATCCAACTCCTGTAAAAAGTAATTAAAGCACATGGAATAAATAAATCACATAACACGCCCTCTTTTTTTCTTTAGTTTAAATGAACGATAACATTTACCTTAAACATGTCCCATTCAGTGCAAATTACAAGGGCATGAGCTCCATCACAAGCTTCATAGGGATCTTTACTGATAGTGACCAACCGAGACACTGTAATAGAACAAAAATAGTTTTATTCTGCATGTCTCTAGCATCAATCTGGCACATTTCAGGCAAATGAGTCTCCTTTCTTGCCCTACACAAACAAGTGGTTTCAAGTCACTCACCTAGAGATTTTCTACCAAGATACTTACCACTTTGATTTTACTTACTTAAATGAAAGCAGCTCATACCTGGCATCTGAGTAGTCAGAGCACTTAAATGTTTCAAGTCAAGCATTCAAATTTGATGTAAACAGTCAAGCACATCTCTAGAATTAGAAGGTACTATGGAGTGTTCAATGCCAGCTCTCACAAAGGTCACTGTCTGTACAGCAGCAGCATATCAGTTTCTATTTAACACTCAGTTCACACCAGACAAGAGACACATGGCTCCCCAGGGGCTGCCTGAGCAGCTGCCTAGAGGAAAGCCTCCCCTTTTGCTAATTCAAGGGCATGTCAAACAATGTATACCTTCATTCTTTGTCAGCTCAGTTTGCTCCCTTTCTTCATCTCTAGAAGCCTTATCTATTCTCCCCATCCACCAGCTCCATCCCCCCCTGCCCCCCCAATAAGAAAATAGAAGCCCTAAATAGTCCTTACCACTCCCCAAGAAATTTCTAATCATAGATGATTAAAGTCTTCTTGAATGTAAGGGAACAAAGTAATTTGGAAGTGATATGAGGGAAGGGAAAATGCTAAATAGTGCATTCCAGAATTACTTCTTTATTTCTATTTCAGATATGCAAGAAAGAACTAATACAAGATAGTACTTGAGACACAAAGGAACTGTCAGAACATCTAGTCCCTCCTTCTGGACATTCTTCTTTCTCTTCCTTTTAATTACACAGAGATAAAAGTCTAGGCATCTTTTGAAATAAGTATTTATTGAAAGAAAAATATACAACAGTTGAGAATTAGCATTTATCTATAAAAGCTATGGGGAAAGGAAGAAGAATGAGAGTAATTCTAGTAAGTGCAAACAGCACAATGATGTCATGCTGAAAATTAATTTATAATATTTAAACAGATCCTGGCATTATGGAGAATAGGGTGGGAAGAGGGGAATAAACTTCACATGGGCATTCTTACCTTGGTTATCTTCTGAGACACCCAGATGTGAGAGATCGAAGATGATTTGTTCCTTAGGTACTTTAGGGTCATAGATATGGAGCTTTGCCCCTTCATCCATTAAATATTTGCTAATGTAGATACTGGATGACTCTCTAAGGAAGAGAATCAATCAGTTAAAAAAAAACAGGTGACACGTTTCAAGTAATGAAAGTCTTCAAGTATCATGATATGAAATGCCAGAGCTTTTTATCATTTTTACATTAAATATCTTAGTGGCAACCATAACAGCAGGAAACCTGAAATCTTGAGGGACACCAAGGAAAATAATATGAAAAGGTCTGTATCTCTTTTGCTGAATCATGCAAGAGAGATAATGAGTCCCAAGACTCCTACTGACCAAAATTATGAAGGCCTAGTGCCAGCCTAGAGCTTATAAGCTTTCCCCACAAACTGCAGTTGAAGAGTTGTATCAAGTTTGAGCTTGAAAACAGAAATTGACCACTTCAGGAAACCAAGCTGAAACTCTGATTTCACAAGGTGATTCAGAACCAGCTGCAAAAGTGTTTGCATTCTTTTCTGTGGAGAATGGGAGGACTCTGTCAAAATCTATCTTTGTTTGTGCGAGTTAATAAGGACTAGAATTATCTGCAACTTCTGCATGATTCAGGTCTCTTGCAGAGGTCAAGAATCAATCCTCACCCATTTAAGAAAGACTAATCCTTGTTACAAACCAATTCAGTCACAAGAAACAGAGGGTCCCATATCTGAGCAATTAATTCAGCTCAGTGGGGGGCACTAGCTGTGGGGCTGGTGACAACTGCAGGGACTCCATGCTGGTGAACTGAGCTTGCTTGCTTACCTTGTGTCCCCAGTATCCTTTTTGAATGCGAACCCTAAAATAGCAATCTTCTTGTCAGTGACAGTATTAAACAAGCTGTCAATAATGCGGGAAGCAAATCTTCTTCTCTGATAATCATTCATGTCTATCACCTGAAATGACGGTAGACATGATAGTACAGAAGGGAGCCATTTTCAACTATAAACAGATTTTATTAACCATCAAGCCGAACCACCCATACATAAATTTAATAGAGGCTTAAAAGAGAAAGCTAAGCATTTTTACTCAGTATTATATGCAATCCAAAGATGAATTCCGTTAGGTTATGAAATTCTGAGATAAATCCTATTTAATGAGTGAATACTGATACACATACACACATCTTAAAAAGCATTATTTGGTTTAAACGCTAGGACTTTTTTCAGATTGCTTTTTAAAAAAAATTAAGACTTACTACTTTCCATGTCTCTGCCTAGAATACAATTTCAGTGTTAAGGTACTTGATGTCATATGGACATCCCATCGCCAGACCTACACTTTACATGCCATGTGTAACTACTGTGAGAATATTTTTAGCCTTTTTAATCCACACAAACAGACGCCAATACACAAAACTTGTGTAAATCAACCACACTTAGATGCCTTGCTTCTGTTATTTTGTTATTACATGAAAGTGGGTTCAATCACTAATTATTCCTGTACTTGCTTCTGTTATTTTGTTATTACATGAAAGTGGGTTCAATCACTAATTATTCCTGTACTTCCCTTCAGCCTGCTTCACACTTTGATCTCCAGCCCTTACACACAGAGGCCACTGGGCCACTGGTAAAACACTAAAGCTAGGTTCCCCCACCTTGCCAGTGTTCAAAGTGGATTGCAAAGAGCTACACAACCCTCTGGGTTTTGAAACTTTTAATCCAAATTAAGAATTAACAGGAGCAACCCACGAAATGTAAGGTATAAACTATTCACTAGAAGGGTATTGGTGAACCAGATTTATTTGAGGAAAGAAAATAAAAGCAGTGAGATTTATGCAACTCAACAGGGCAGTGACAGGCAATGAATGTACAGTTGGCAGGGCAAGAGGAACGTGTTTCTTTCCATAGGTAAATTTTCAAGGAATGAGGATTTTGGTATTAGAGAACCCTCCCCTCTTCAAAGGCCAGAGAGAATAAAAATCAGGATTCTGGGACTGCTTTGATCAAGTATATCCTCCAGAATCTGCCTCTGGTCTGATTTCTCCTACTGCCAAGAGTGCAGTGCTCAGGCCACAAAGAAAGGGCTCATACAGCTGCTTATAAGGGTGCACATTAGTGCACATTACATGACTCGAGCAGTGTGGGCTGGGGCAGACAGACCTCTGTGAGATGACAACAATGCTCTGAGGAAGCAGAAGGTGCAGCTAGGGGGTTGTAGTACGAGCATGGCATTTTACCTTACTCTAACTCTGCAGCAGCTGTTCTTACTATCCCATCCGTCCACAGCTTAATAAGCCATACAGAAACACTGCAAAGAACACTGCTCTTGAAAAAGCGTAAGAGAGCATAAAAGCATCAAAAGTACTTTAATTGGTTTGTTTACAGTAACAATGCAAACTTCAAGGCTTTTGTTTAATAGACACCTCCATATAGAGCAAACTAAGTGCTCCTATGCCTTTGGGTTGCTAAGCTACCAAGTAGTCTGCATTTTAAAAAGGATCCTTCTGCTCTCACAGGATAGAGCCAAACCAATTTGTTTCTTTCAAGATAGAAGTAATTTTTCCCTATTCATCAGATTATCTGTGAGGCAACGTGGTTAGTTCCTGCAGCTCATGCTGCTGGCAGGGACTGTCTGTTGTCTGCTGTCATCTCACAGTGAGTAAAACCAGTAGTTTTGTGAAGCAAATATCAGAACCTATGGCACCTCCTCTTCCCTACTGTGCTGATGCATCCACGTCCTACACTGAACCAAACCTCTCCTGGATGCTTGCACAAGGTTCATACAGTACATTAGTCTCTCTCCACTGATGGGATGCAGGCTTCTCCACCATGGACTAGGCTATCCTAATGAAGTACGTTTGTAAGGAAGATGTCAATCCAAACCTCTGAAGAGGCAAACAGCATAAAACCCATGTCTTCCTTGTCCCAAACAATTAATGTACGAGTTACAGTTGCAAGCAAGTAACTAGGCCGCTGACTAGGCCCTGGCTGGATGTTAAACTCTCTGAACAGGGCATTGAGAGCCACTGGACATCACAGGCAACGGAGGAAGCTCACAACAGTCACAGATAGCAGAGATGGCAGAGTTTTACAGGCAGTTATGGGGGAATTACAAGTGAGATCCAGCCAAGCTTCAGACATCTGGAAGAAAGTATTTGGGGCTTCCTGGGGAAGAGAACCTTGCAAAGCCTAAGTAACTCCATCAATAGTACTTCATGTCCATGATGATCTAGATAATGATATAATACTGGACTTCAGTACAGATGTGGGACAACTGACCAAATGATGTAGTAGTAATTACTGGCAGGTTGTTTCTTTGGCAGCAGACTGGGACGGAGAAGAGCGAAGGGAAAAAGGCTAGCCAAAATGAAGATCAAAAGAAGCAAAGCTGCTAATCAGGTAGGCAAGTCTTGTACTTGGTATTCTGGGGGCATCTGCTAGGCAGCCTTATACTTGACCACCCCAGACAAATCAGGACAATTAACCAAAGGGTTTTTTTGACCATACCACACATCTCAAAGTCGCTTCTCACTGAGGACTGAGAAGAAAGGTGATGTACTCTCATTGGTTAATAGGAAAATGCTTGCTAGTACAGTCTGGGTATTACTGCTGCATTGGACCTAGGCCTGAGAGCATCCATATCGTCACAACCATTCCTAACATTAAACCAGGGAACAACAGCAACCATGTTCATTTAAAAAAATAGTAAGATCTGCTAAGCTCTTTCAAAACTGTAAAAGTAGACGCAGAGAGAAAGATCACAAGTCTTGAATTCAAAGTGGACAGACACCCAACTGCAAGAGGAAGACAGGAGACACATACTTGTACTTCACTTTTTCTAGTACTGCTTCTAGACAGCTTCCCAATGCATTTGATCCAGGTAACTTAATTCACCCCAAAACAGCCTAAGCAAATATCAAATGCCAGTATTAGCCCGAGAGCCCTAAAATGTAAAGGTGATCAGCACTAAGGTATCTGCTTTTTAGAGCTGAAACACAGTTTATGTGTGCATAATGCTTAAAAGCTCAAATGCCTGAAAGCTGAGCACTGAAGAAACACCACCCTCCGAAAAAATTGGTGAAGAACTTGTACCTGTTGCCAGTAGCGAGCTACCTCAGGTAAGTTCAGTGCCTCACAGAGGTACACTAAATTCAAGACATCCTTCTGAAAACAGCTACCTCCAAACCCTGAAACAGAAAGAAGTTATTTTACAGGTGACTAAGGTACTGATCCAAGCCAATCTGGGGAATCAAGTAGTTTTTGGCAATCATAGTCAGCATTATAATTCTTCCCAGTATTTCACTGCTAGCAAATGAAAAACCTTAAAAATCTCTTAAAATCCAACTCCTGCACCTACTTCCTTTGTCAGTTACAGAAAGCTTGATTATGCTTCAGGTTCCACTGCAATCAATGGAAGTTTTAACACAGAAACCTGAACTTGCATGAGAAAAAGTAACTATGGGCCAATATTGCAAGTAGGTAGACAAGCTCCTGGGCCTGCTCTCCCCCCACCTCATGATTCAGATTAATATTTCTCAAAACAAGTGTGTTAAGATTAGGTTCCTTCCACCTACACCCCCAAATGGATATCTAATCATTGCCAAGAACCAAAGATCACCACAGCTGACCAAGGGAGAACTGAGACAATTAGAGGGATCCTTGAACCTAGAACTTTGCTCAGCAAGCAGAGTCCCGGTAACAACACACTGTAGAAGGAATTATAACAACAATAGGAATTCTGGTAACGCATTTGCTATTTTTTTCACTCTTGCATAGAGTCTAGGATAGGTTCTATTTAATAAGGTTATTTTAAAGTCACACTTTCTAGCATGAAACCATACAGACAGGCTTTAGTCTTGTTCTGAAGTTTGAAAGTTTGATGTACTGATCACCACTTTATCGCATTTTACTCTCTTGTAAATCTAATCCAGAAATGACTGTATGTGGCACTTAGTGCCATGGTCTAGTTGACAAGGTGGTGATTGGTCAAAGGTTGGACTCAATCTTGGAGGTCTTTCCCAACCTTACAATTCTACGAATTCACCCTACAAATTGGACGCTGCCATTACACACTCTGAGCTAGAGACATTCCCTCCCTCAGGGCACTGGCAGCAACTCCCAAACAAAACTGCAGCAGTTGCAATTGGGAAGACATCTTCGAGAGCACTGTCATCAGTGATGCTTCAGAAAAATATAAAGCCACAGCTTTTCTTTCCAGTGTCACAGGCAGGATAAACCATGCACTCTGAACTCTCCAGTTTCAGGTTGCTGGGTCTAGAGCAACCTCAGTCCTACACATTTTACCAGAAAAATGGATATATACTAGTACAGCAGTATCTTCATACATTAAGCACTTCTATTGCTGTAGACTATTTCAGAGAATTGGATTACTTACTTCAAAACACTATTACTGCACAATTGAACAGAAGCCCAAGGGGGAAAAAGAAAGGAAGAATTTTTCATTTACCAACACTGGCTTTGAGAAATTTATTTCCAATTCTTTGGTCTGTTCCAATAGCTCTTGCTACTTCTTCCACATCTGCTCCTGTAGCTTCACATAGAGCACTGATTGAGTTAATGCTGCTGATTCTTTGGGCAAGGAAAGCATTAGCTGCCTGTAAATAAAAAGCATAGTAAAGAATTCATTTTTCCAGAAATCAAGATGTCCACAGACCAAAGGGAGTTCCTACTGAAAGGATTACTTTAGTATCTATGTAACTCTGTTGATATACAAAAGGGTAACATAAATAGTTTAATACGTGGATGCCAGTTAATGGGATTTAAGCAAAACAAGGCTTAACTTGCAGAGTTTGAACCATTTTATGATGGTAATCAGTTTCTGCACTGGAGGTTTACTCTTGGTAATTAACATAGCAATAAAATTGAGGAAAGGTCTTCATGGAAAGTTGATATCTATTAACTAGGTCAGATGAGAACAGGAAAAGATCAATACCCTTTGACATACATGTTGGGTCCTCCCAACCTCACCTGTTTTTCCTAGCTGCATCACTCAGTGTCAAAAAAATTCTGCTTCTGAGCTTTGTCTCACACCCTTTGCTCATTGCAGACCACAGCAGTGAGTAACACTAACCAGTTTAGAAAGTTCTGATGACCAGGTATTGGTTGTGAGGATTTTTTCTTTGGGCACCCAGTGCTCATAAACAGCACAAAGAGCACGGACAGCCTTCTGTCCCTCTGGAGAGTCATCTCCACCGATAAGCACTCTGTCTGGGTTCTTCAGGTCCTTGATGGCTGTTCCTTCAGCAAGGAACTCTGGGTTAGACAGCACCTACAGGCACAGGAAAAAAGGAACAACAAATAAAAGCCAAAAGTAACAGCCAGCCTTTAAAGACACAACTCAAAGATTATGTTTACCTGCAAATCCAAGTTAGGCTTAGTATTAGCATCAAATATTCGACGAATGCTCTCTGCAGCACGTACTGGAACTGTGCTCTTCTCAGTGACAATTTTATAGCCATTTGAATTTTGTACAATTCTTCTAGCACAAGCTTCAATGTATTTCAGATCAGCTGCTCGGCCTTTTCCCATCCCATAGGTTTTTGTTGGTGTATTAACCTAATTACAAATACATGTAAGGGGAAGAAATGTTACAGGTGTTAAGAGGCAAAGTGAAATTGCTAAGACTGATGGACATTTTCCTTCTTAGAGGAAGGAAAATGCTTCTACCTTAGAATTATTCTGGTTGCTATACCAGATGAACAGCTATTAGCTGTCTCAATTACCCATTTTATTCTCTATGGAAAGCTCACTGGCCTTCATTCAAACAGGATTTAAACAAGAGCAATTCATAGCAGCTCTGCAGGTTTTGATGAAACATAATCCTTATTCTGGAAACGCCGGTAATTTTTTCATGATTATGGCCAACCACTTTTTGTTACCTGTCCCACACTAGGAGTGCAAAGGCTCATATAAAAATCTTGTGGCCCAGTGAGGCAACTATAGTTTAAACTGACTTTGCAATGAAACCTAAGCGTAGGACTGATGAAAATTAGTATACTGATATACACAGAAAAGGCAACATGAGGGAAAACACGTCGTTTAGATCAAGACAGAGGGTCCTTTTCAGTATAAATGGGAAGAAGAAATGGCAACAACAAGTAAAACACAACCGCTTGTTTTGAACCAAGGACTGGTGGCAATATATGGGCTGTATTAGTGGCAGTCATCCAGCCACATAGCATTCATTTTAGACTTAATGAATGAAGGAAAATACAATCAGAACGGGAGCTTCATACTACAGTGCCTTAACAAAGAGGAGCTCTCAAGAAAAAAGGACTTCAACAAAAAAATGCAGCTGTGGCCTACCAAGACATATAGCAATCAGTTCTTTTGGATTCTGTATCAGTAACAACCTCTATATTACAAAAGGTTCATCTTTGACTGAATCCTCTTTCTAGTGGCGTCAATAGCTTTGAAATATTAAAACCATCCCCTCTTCCATTAATACACTATTTTTAAAAGCTTCTAGAAATAGGTCATTTTTGTAACTACACAACCAGCATATGATTTGCATACCTGTCTAGGAACTTTGTCAGTATTATCAAGGCCCCATAGATTTCAGCAGTACACTGCAACGACAGATGCACTACATTCTGCTCTAAGACTCCATGCACTTAACCAGGTTAAACATCAACATAACCACTTTGACTTAGAACCTGTTCATTTGTCAAAGGTGCCACTGGCTATAAGAAAAACAAATAAAAGCTTACTTAACACTTCTCCAACAGTACACAGAAAGACAAGCAGAAATCTATGACACAATGACATGACATTGCTAACTGAATCTACATGACTAAACAAAGGCATCTTCCTAAATGAAAAGCAACATAAAGATTTGACAAGAAAGAGGAAAAAAAAATTAAAAAGAGATAAACCACCTTCTGCCCCTAAACTTACAGAAATAAATACAAGATCAGCTTCTCTAATGGCATCATCAATACTGGTGGAAAAGAAGAGGTTTTTTCCTCGACAGGATTCCACTACTTCTTGTAACCCTGGCTGAAAAAAAAGCAGAACAAAAAACCAGTTAAGGTTAATGCAGTTAGAAGAACAGCAAACTCTGTGCCCAAACATCATATAATTTCAGATACAGAAAGATTTTGTTCCCCCATCAGTGCACCACGTTTTCAGTCTAACAAAGTAAAGCTTCTGAAGACTTACACGGTGAAAAAAATTAAGCTCTTTCTTATTCAAAAGACTCAAAACGCTATCTTGAAACTTTTGGCCACACTAAATTGCTATTTGCACAACCAGATTTTAGCTTCCAGTTATTCCCATGCTCTGTTCTACTACCATGAGAAACAAATAAAGAAATACCTGTAGAATGATGTTAAGTAGATTGAAGAAGTCTTACAATATTCCCTAGGCTGCAAACAAAAGAGGTGTTGTTTGCAAAACCTCCTTTTCCCTCTTTCTGTGATCCACCCAACATCAGATCTAAGCCTGATTCAGCACAAAAAAATACTCCACAAAGAAGTCCTCCACCAAGTAAGCAAGCCCAGATCCAGTAAAGTTAGGCAGCAGAGACACACAGGAGATCAAGACCACTCCTTTTAGCAACCACCCATCTTTGGGCCAGATTAAACTTATCATGGCACCACTCCTACAGTGTGGAAGAATCACAACACCCATAATATGATGAAATCTTTTCCAGAGACACATATTGTGCTGTAATACTTTCCCTTCCCTTAACGCTTCAATTCAGACGAGAGATGCAGGAGGTCACACATACATGAGAAATCCTCTGTACTAGAATGGTCTAAAAAAAAATTTTACCAAGATATAGCTGTCATAGATAAAAGAAGCCTTTACTTTTTGTTTGAATAGTTAGTCATACACTTTCACAAGGCAATCAAATCTCAAACTTGAGACACCTATCATGACATTAAATATATGAGTAAATGCCAGAAAGGCAAAGGTTCACTGGACGGAGAGAAGAAAACAATACAGAAGCTTTCTTAGGCAAGATATTTTTACAGTCTCATTTTATATCAAATACCACCTACTCAGAAGAAAAACAAAGGTCAGAACAAGCAAAATAACATGTTACAACCCATATGTTCCAACTACACTCTTACAATGGGATGTAAATAGAAAGGCAGCCCAATAGACAATTTCTGACACTGAAAAGAAAAAACCCAAACCAAAAAATTACAAAAACCTTACTGTGCAATGACTCAATTTTACAACTGTCTGAACTAACTCTTGGCAGTTTTTGTACATTCTTTGTAAGCAAAGGACACCATTCCAGGAAACAGATGTAACAACTTTAGGTTTTGTTTTTTTTAAAAAAAACATGCCAAGACTAGCTCTACTTTAGCTCATTCAGTCTAAGTATTAAGAGAAAACAAAGTACTTGCTTTCATAATCTTTATTCATGTCTCACCTGCTAATCTGAACATTATACACAGTTTCTTCTGAATTTATATGACAAAGGAGGTCTATTCATCTTCACTTAGTCACAGTATAGCTTTGGTTTTAAGAGAGAAGATTTCTCATAGCAAAAGAGCAACTGTTAGTACCAGGCAGATGCCTTGTCTTTGGGAGATGAGTGAAGATTAAGTGTTCATTCTTATTAAAAACTCATATCGATAAATTTTATATATTTTATGAAAGAATGAAGGAAAGAAAAAGAGACATATTCTTTGATGTTGAAAAAGAGTGGAAAACAACAAATGCTAAGAGAAGCAAAACAGAAAAATGCTTTATGTATGTTCAAATTAAAGTAATTCTGCAATGAAGGAGTGACAGTGTAGCACATTTATTTGGTCTAGTCTTCCCAAGTCAGACTGAAGCTTTATGGTTCAACTGAATCAGAAACATTACTGTCCTCATCTTTCCACATAGTTAAAGTTGGGCAGAACAGATTGCATTTTGGCAGTATTCAGAATGTGAATAAAGCTTACAGCTCAGTATTACACATTCATACTCTGCTACCACACAGGCAGTAATATCTGTAACTGAGCAAGAGAACAATGCTATGGTGAAACCAGGTCCCAAAAGAATGTCAGCATGATTTAGCACAATTCACTATATACAGAATTACATTTTCCTTATTAGGCCCTTCCTACAATCATTAATACCCATCTGCATCAGCTCAATTAAGTTATTTCAAAAATCTGGTTCAATGAGCAGTAGTGACAAGCAGCTGTTCCACAATACTCTTTTTGAAGGACATCACTGATGTACTAAGCTTGACAAACTTCAAAAATGGGCTATGGGGAAATGCCATGTGGTGGGTAGTAAGCAAAGGCAACACTGGCTGGAAGAAGAAACAACAGTGATGTTTACCTCGTAGATTGGGAGCGTGTCTGAATTCCAGGCATTGATTCTGGCCTCATTGACATCCACAACAGTAACTTTGATACTGGGGCACATTTGCGCAATAACACTACAAGTTGGCCCACCAACATAACCAGCACCAATGCAGCAAATCTTCTTAATTTCAAACATGATTGCTCTAGTAAGAGGAGGGGAAAACGGAAAATTTATAAGTAGAAGTTATTAATTAAAATACCGGCCAACAATCCGAGGAAAACCAAAAGTATTAGTGATTCCAGATTTTACTATGCCTGGCCCACAGAAACGTCTTCTTACGGCTGATGGCTTGAAATGCCCCGCTACTTCCCTCTACACGCCGGGAAGGCTTTGGCGCCTGCCCCTCTCCGGAGCGCCAGCACACAGACCATCAAGGAAGCGTTTCTGCGGCCGCTTTGAGCCCTGACACCCCGAACAGCACCCTCGGGCCGAGCAATCGCTGATGCCGCGGCAGCCCCGGGCACGAGCAGCGACCGCGGCTGCAGACAGCGCTCGGCCCGAGGCTGCGGGCACAGCCGCGCCCTGCCCCCGGAGCCCCTCGGCCGGCAAAGGGAGGCCGCGGCTCCCGCCTCCTCCCCGAAAAGGAGCGCGGGCCGAGCTGACCGCGCTCCCCCGGGCCGGGCCGACCCCGCGGGCTCCATCCCCGGGAGCGCAGCGGGAAGGGAGCGGCTCCCGGCCCCGCGCTCTGGGGCGGGAAGGGCCACCCGGGACCCCAGCGGGGGGACTCGCGGCCGCCACCGCAGCACGGAGACCTACCGCGGGCAGACAGGCGCGGTCCGGCCCCGGCGCGGCGGATCGAGCGGTAGAGCTGCGGCGGAGATGCTCGGGGAGGATGCGCGCCGAGCTCAGCGCGACGCTCCGCTGCGAGGGGAGCAGCAGCCGCGGCGCCCGCTATTTAAAGGGCCGCGGCGGGCCCGAGGCGGCTGCTTCATGGCGAGGACGCCGAGCGAGGCCGGCCCCCCTCCTCCTTCCCCGGGGGCGGAGAACGGCGCCGGCCCGCCCGCNTGCGGCCGGGCTGCTGAGCTGCTCTTGGCTTCTGCTGCAGCGTGTTTGTGCAAGAGAATTTCATTGTAGTGGTTGAACATGCAGGTGAATAA
The DNA here is from genome assembly GCA_013397955.1 of Grantiella picta. Classification (NCBI taxonomy): domain Eukaryota; kingdom Metazoa; phylum Chordata; class Aves; order Passeriformes; family Meliphagidae; genus Grantiella; species Grantiella picta. Next base: position 246,064 of record VZRM01000703.1, read on the forward strand.
TTTTCTGTCCTTCAGCTATGGTTACTGTGAAGGAAAGAACGCGGTGTTCATTCTCTCTCCTGTACCGTAGCACCGGCTCAACAAAGAGAAGTGAAGGGAAACACAGATAGGTTACAGTACAGTGTTTAAAGTCCAGGCTGCGAACATAGGAAGGCAATAAAACGAGCTTGCACTCTCTTGCCCTTGTGATGTGGGCACTGCCCAGGGACCTCTTGCCTAGCAGTATTAAAGTTCTTAGATCCTGCTCTTGCCCTTTGTGTAAACACGGTATGGTGTTAGTATACTGCATCTCACTTTGGGAGCAGATAGTGAGAAAACTGCAGTCTTTTCTTCTCCAGTACCTTTAAGTTCACTTAAATTTACACTGCCTCACCTAGAAGCTGCAGTGTGTGGAGTTTTGCTCCATCTGCAATATTGTAGTGATTTATGCTTTAAAAAGATTACAATTTCTATGTTAAATGTTGCCAGACTAGGTGGATAATACATGTATGTTCTTATCAAAGTGACTAAAGAATTGCCTTATTCTTACATGGCATTTCCAGCTATAGTTGTTAAAATATATTTTTTAAAAATTGAATCATCATTTCTGTTTTATATTTTACCCTGTTACTACTTTGGAGGATCTGGTCTTTCCCTAGAAGAATCTCGACCTATATTGGTGAGTACATACTGTAATTATAGGTCCTTTAGAAATGCCTGTAAAATATGTGTGTTTCTACTGAAAGAGCCTACTGAGGTTTCCAGTCAGTGCAGCATCCTGGCAGAGTAAGTGTGGTTGGCCAAAGAACTGCCTGGCAAAGGTGCAGAGTTCACCGTGTTTATTCTGAAGTAAAAACAAGTCATACCTTTTCTCATTGCTTAGTGCCACAGATGTCTCAGTCTTGAACACATGTGGGCTTTCTTCCAGGGAAACCTAAGCAAAGCAAATAGAAGCTCAGTGAGTGAGTGACTCAGAAGTCAGTCTCACCTATACCATCCACTTTAAATGCCAGTCTATCTCCTTAGGTCTCAGAATAGCCATGAATGCATACATTTGTACTGCAAGAATGTTATCTAGTCCCTCTGTACCAACCAGAGCCAAATCCACTTCAGGTCTTTTAAGACGTCCCCTGAGGGTCTTTGTAAGTATCCTTGGTGTGTGCTTGGTACACAAGGAGTGGATTTTCCAGAAACAGGAGGGATACAGTGGTTGTGTGCAAGGCCAAGTTTGTGTGAGAAGGACTTCCCCTCTGCCTGCTGGTGTATGTTTGGGTAGGTAGTAGTTCATTAGACTCAGCTAATACCTCCCAGTTACTGAGTTTGCTAAGAGTAAGGACAAGAGCTTCAGAGCCTTCCTTGGCTGGGGGAGGTTCAGGTATACTTAGGAGAGTGCTGTATCCTGAGGATTATAAAAAAAAACATAGGGATCTAACTCTCCACCTGCAACTATGCTACTTTGCCAAGGAGTTTCAAAGGGAATATTCTTTGGATCTGGTTATCATGGCCCTTTCCTGGGAAGAGAAAGGTTTGGGTTGTAGTCTGTTGAGAGCTGTTTCAAATGTCTGAATGGCCCTTGGAACTGGCAACGGACCCTGTCCCTTTTCTCATAGCAAAGGACCTCCACTGACAGACAACCACACCCCTGCCTGGGATGTGGATCTTGAATTTTCTCTTGCAAACAGCACAACTTAACCTGAAAGGTTGGACTGCATGATCTTGGAGGTCTTTTCCAACCTAAATTATTCCATGAAAGGATGGCGAGGGCTGCTTTTGTTTCCCTATAGCCTACACTCTGGTGGTGGGGGCACTGCAGGCAGATTAAAAAATGTAGGGCTCAAAGGCATTGCGATGAAAATAGCGTGAAGTTTGGGTCTCCCCTCCTCTTACAGCAAAAATTCTGAATTATTGGCTGGGATCTTGGTTTTTCCATTCAGGCAGACCCATCATTTACCAGGATGTAGAATTTTTTACAGCAGTGCACAGAGGCAAGAAAGCTTATGCAAGGCTGCTGCAAAGCAGGTGAGGCTGGCCCACTGCTGGCCATTTTTTAAAATAAAAGTTGTGAGTTCTGCTCCATTTTTTTGGAGGGTCAATGTAGACTGTGAATACTTTTGCAGGGCAGGATAAGTAACCTGAAAAACAGGAGGAATGGGATTTCAGGTATGTTTTTCTTTAGCATTGGCAATTGACTCAAAGGTTAGGTGAATCCCTCTTCCAGCGTATTGAGGAGTAGGTTTGAGGCCACACCTACGCCTTTCCAGAAACCACCGAGTGAAGGGTGATCTGAATGCCAAAGGTGGATGGAGGGGCCACTCTTCACCCCCCATGTACAAGCTGTTCCATTATGCAAGGGAGAAATCATGATTTATGAAGGATTTGGGGGATGAGGGGGAGGAGAGGGAAGACAAAGAGCAAGTGAGTGCATGATTGCATAATCTCCTGGCTGGCACCCTGATGTTGGAGGCAAGAGGAAAAGCCAGCAAGGAACCCTGGCTATTAAAGAAGAATTATATCTGGGGAGTGTTTAATGTCAGACTGATCACCAACCAGATTTAGCTGATCATTAACTAAAGGCAGCTGTGCTTGTGTAATCAGTTTCTGACACTAACATCTGATACAGATTCAACAACCACCATTGTCTGTCAAGCCTTTCTTTAACTTTTGACACAGCATGACTGGGAGACAACCCCACCTGTTACTGGGAAATCTGAAGTACTCGGCAATAGTCCCAGGCTGAGGCACAAAAGTGCCCAGAAGACCAGTTGGATCAGTATTTGAATCCATGCTTTGTGTTTCACAATGCTAAGAGGAAGGAAGGAGATGGAGCTAAAGAGATTATTCAGGACATGTGGGACTGGACATGCGTGTTGAAAAGGCTTCAACAGCTGCATAAAGCAGCCATACGCCATTTTTGAACACAGGCAGATGAGAACCTGAGCTCTATGTGTGCTCAGAGCCAGCATTATGTTGCTACAAGAGACATTTTCTGCCTGGCACGTTGCTACTAACGCCCTCTCCTCACCTCCACCTCTCCGGCTCACCAGAACTTTGACATTGCTAAACAGTCTGACAGTTTGCCCAAACAGCTTATGATTAACATAGCATTTTTTGTTGTTGGTGAAAACAAACCAGTATCTCAAACTGCAATTATTGGTAGTATTTGTTGCAAAAATGCAGTGACTTTCTGGTCAGGTTCAACATGGCTGTTTGCATAGGTCATGGAACACCTGAACAGTAACTCCATCAGGATTCATGTATAATATTGCCATATAAATAAAACCCCAAAGCCATGCAGAATTAAAACTTAAAAGTCAGAGGAAGGCCACCCTGAAAACTCTGATGAGAACATCCTGTCAAACCCCATTCTTTAAGTTTCTGCACAACGTTTTGTTTCCCAGTACATGACCTTCCTCTAATTACATTATTTAAAGCTTTCAGTATACACAGAAATTATTCACACTTCCTTCCAGGCATGATTACATTTGATGGCCTTATGTTGTTTTGTAAATGTCCCGTTTTTTCATTCTCTTCTGATGTTTTTCTGGAAACCATACACTTCATACCAGACATCAAAGGTGCTCCTTCAGAGGCACTGCTGTGGCCAGCAGCATTGCTTTTCTGACCATGGGGCACACTACAGCTCACACCGGGAGAACCATTTCAGACTAACAGCATCTCGACGAAACAGTAAGGAAATACTAAGTAGTAAACCAAATGCAGTGGAAGTAAGAGCAGCCAGATGAGGCACTGCTTTTCATCACTGCCCCATTGGAGAGAAATTGTTTTGTAGCATCCGTTCTTTAAAAGGCTTTACTCAGCTGAACTGTCCCATTGCCTTAACAGTTGTTTGCATAAAATAAGGTGAAGACTTGATCCGCTCTCACAGTATAGCTAGAAGCTAATTTGGCTTAATCTTTTCCCCTTCCATATTGAAGCTCAACTAGCATGCAGCAGGAGGTGGTGTCAGAGACAAGATGCATTTGTGATTCAAATTGCAAGCTAGTATTTGATCAAGTGGGAGAATGATTATTTGGATTTTCTATTTCAACAAGGCTGCATGAAATCACTAGAGGAGTTGAAGAAACCCAATTTTTACTCATCATCACAAGAAAGCAGATTTTGATGTGTTACATGCAGTGTTTGGTGTAGTGCCAGTCCTGTGGAGTCTTCTTTGGGTTGCTTTCTTTCTAATCATATTCATCTTATAATTCATCATTTCCAGTTCTGCCCTAAACTGAACTACACCTTTTTTAAGATTTGCTTTTTATACTGACCCAATGGCTGTGACCTACAGAATGTTGTACAATGGTGGGGTTTTTCATTATTATGCTTAAGGAAACATATTTTCTCATCCCTAGGATCTTCTTCTACATTTTAAGGATATTTTTTGCAACAGAAGAAATGAATAATCTTCTTTATTTTTAAACCAGTTATAAGTCTGAAAACTACACAGTCACAAAAATTATTCCTCCAATTCGTAATTTTTAGCTTGGAAGATGTAACAACAAAACCTATAAATGCAAAAGACTTTTTTTAAAAAACCTTGCTGCTTGTGATCTTTAATCACAAATTACTGCTTTATTTTCAATTAATATTTTATTAAATACTTTACAATTTTAATAAATTTTATAAATTTATATATAATTTATATATATTTTTATATTTTACAATTTTAATAAATTTAATAAACAGTAACACTTTCCATAAAATCAAGAAGAGTGAAACCTTTAAAAAGCTGTATATATGTGGTGAATTAGTATGTATTGCCAAATACTGAAGCACATTTGTTTCAGACACTCCCTCTGGCCAATGCTCTGACAAGTAGATGTTAAGAAGGTAATATGGAAGCCAGACTCTTGCGCCTATTGTATTTAACTACAAAGTATCTACTATGGGATTTGCTGGTTTTGACACAAGGTCAAGTAACGTGTTCAGTTACTTTTCTTATATGAAAAGAGAAATCTTCAGCTGATGTTGCCTGGTTTGTGTTTTACAAGGGAGGATGGGGTTCAGCATGGAATATTTCGCTTCTTCGCCCACCCCAAGGTCCACATCTTTGCAGTGAATGGCACTGTAGGCCACTGACTGGCACAGAACAACTAAGGAGAAGGAGAAAAATGAATATAAGTAGTCCATTTTTGCAAGGAATTCACTTAATGGAATATTTTGATGCAATGATTTGGTGTATTTTTCCCAAACATTCTAGATAGGACAATTTTTTTTTCAGGCTTTGGGGCAGAGTAATCTTGAATTACCTGATGATCTCGAACAGCTACACCTTGTACAGATCCAATCAACAGTGTGAATTTAGATTTGTGGCACTTTCCTTTCTACACCACTTTTCTCAAAAGACATCTACATCCTTGGCAAACATTTTAACAAGCATCCTTAAAAGGAAAGTTTATCTTTAGTTTTAGGCGTTATTTATAATCTCACGTTAGAGTACAAGGGTAAATCTTGATGAACAGACATTAATGATCTCGGATTAAGAACTAGTACTTTCTAGGTTGATTCAAATGCCAAAAACATTTGTTACTTTTTGTTGCTGTTATTATTATTATTAATTATTATTATTATCTTGTTTCTGATTCTCTGATATTTATTGCCACTATCTCTGGATAGCTATATATTATTTTAAACCCTAATGCTCCCCTGGTTCTCCTTTTCTTGCTCAGATTAACACAGGAATCCCTAATGTGGGATCTGAGTTGCGGTTGAGGCAGTGCTCAGAATTTGGTGCTCTGCTTCTGGAGTGCTCTGCACTTCATGGGAACAGTGAGGAAGCAGCAGGTCTTTACTATCCTATCTGCTGCCTTAGATCCATTGCAACATCCTCCTTCCTTAGGGCAGCTCTGGATCCAACACTGCCAAGATCTTGAACTAGAAAATAGACTGCGAATCACAAAGTAGTAGGATTTGATCTAAAACAAAGTAACATAACAAGCATATTTGTCATTACTTTTCTTACTGTATTATTTCTAACTTCCTAGATTGCATAACTACTTTGAAAAGCAAAAGGCAGAGACAGCCATGTTGGTCATCAAAGTATCTTAAGCCTTGGAAACTGCTTTTAATTTGTTCTGACCTGCTTGAGATACATACAGAAGACAAGTGTCCATTAAAAAATTTGGAATTTATATTTTAAAAGTTACACAGGTGACACACTATTTTTACTGATACTTATTTTTAGATTTCAAATTACCTTAAAAATTTGACAAGTTGGTGCAGTCCTGTATCTTATACAAAAACTAAAAGACAAAGACAAAAGTTTACTAATGATTGCTATTTATTTTGTTAAGTCAATAAAAAGTGCATAGTACAAGCCCTTTATCCCAATCCAAGTACTCAGTAAAAGATTACTAGGAAACCGCAGATGGCACAGATGATTTTTTGTTTGGCATAATTCAGATATTTTAAACAACCGATTTACATTAAGTACATGACATCATCACTCTTTCAATCATGAGTATTACAAGGCTAAGTGATCTGCAGACAGTGCATAAATACATATGATTTCTTATTTCAGAATATAGTAATTGTGTTAAGCAGACTCTAAAAATACTATTATTTTAACAAAGTTAAGGTATAATTGTAAACTTCCCTCCGTATTTCCCAAGTTGCTACAACTTGCATCTCTTACTAATCAAGCTTAAAACCATCATTACCAAACTGATCATATCCTGGAGTTTTGCATACCACTAATCTCTTTGACACTTCTCAAAATTTACCATAAACATCTGTAACCATGATACAACTATTTAATTGCAAATTACAACACTAAAGGCCAGATTGCTGCCACCCTTACTAAAGCTGCTACTAGTACATTATCTCAGAGTAGTTCCACAAACTTCAGTGCAACTACTTGATGAGTAAGGCACTATTTAACACAACTAAGAGTGGCAAATACAGTCCTATGGTTAGTTACTTTTATTTTAATTATGAGTGCTGATCAGAAGGTTTTATTTTGGAGAGAGTATCTGAATTTAAAAGGCATACATTTTGATGTGGGATAGTGGCCTGGCTCTTCTGGAAAACATTTTACAATAAAATATTTCCAATTTTTTTTTCTTTTACATAGAAAATTTAAAAAAGCAATTTACATGAGGAAAGCATACATGTATAAAGTCACTCGGACAATTAGAGGAATTTCAAGCAAAGACAGTTCATTAAAAGGTAAACCACAACATTCCTCTGAACAAAAAGTTCATTTGCCAAGACTCTTAGAGCTGGGTGCATGTGGTAAATTTTATAAATACATAAACAGCCATTTAAGTGAGACTGATCCTCACAAGTGAGGAGCATCTCCTGTAAATCTCACCAGCTTCCAACAGGATGAGGAGTAGTGCTCTGTCTGAATAGAGGCCTGTTTCAGTTGGCTTTTTAATCAATTGGAAGCTTGTTTTATGCCTCCAATAGTGAAGAATTTTGGCCAAAATTCCTTGGGGAGAAAGGGTCATTGTGGGCGATTACATATGGTTCCTTGTGGGTTCAACAAAATGATACTGTATTACTTGTTCTGAACAGTATCCCAAACATAAATGTACATGGAAAGCAAAAAAGCAAGCACAGGCAGAGAGCTTGTCCCAGTGACATCTTTACACAGTGTTTGTGGCCTGTACATTATTAGATATAATGGGACAAATTCTCTCAGCTTCTCTCCTGCAGTTTCATTGCTTTACATGGTACTGCAGTGATGTCACTGAGAGCACCTGGCCCAATCTTCTTCTTCTTTTCTAATTTTTAAAATTTTTTTACAGACATTCCTATGCTTGGGAGCACACTATTCCATAGAAATTCAAAGGTCAATTACATCAAATTACAGAAGCCTTTCTTCAGGTCTACACTGTACCTCTACAAGGAGGCTTACCTGGCTCACCATTTACCCTGAAGAGCAAAACCCTGTGCCTGTCAGCCATGGGATCTGATGGAAGATTTTTGTTAGAGCCTGTTAATACAAACCTCCTTGAACTTTAACAGTTAGTTCCTTCAGCTCCATAACTAAAGTCCTCATGAAAAAAAGGTTTGTAGAGTAAGGCTTTAAATTCCCATATGTCTGTTCTACTGACCTTTAAAGAAAGAAGCTTCATGTTGGTATCATAAAAATGTTCTTTACATTATTCTCATCAATTTTTCAAATTGAACAATAAAAATATACAGTGTTGCTTTTCTGTACATCTTTAAAATGTTCTTAAATTAATGTACATAAAAAAGTAATTCCCATTTGCCACAATGGGAGATGTGCACAGGTGTGTGCACAGCCACACATACACACACTTAAACATACCACACATACACACAAATATTAGAGGGAAAAGACATGCCATATGTAGTCACCTGCAAGTTTGTTATTCTACAATTACGACTAGTAGATAAGGATGAAATGTTAAGAATTGCTGATAACATCCAGGTGAAAAAAACTGAATAATCCAGTACATGTATACCAAAAGTTGGTAACCGTGGTAACTTCCTGTATGATTTCATCCTGCCCAACAGACATTACATCATGGCTAAAAACTTGTTACGGTAACAATTATGAAAAGACTATACCAGGACAGAAAATTCTACCAAGTTCTTCTTACTAAATTTCTCTTTTTATTAAGTCTATATTTAAACACATCTGGGTTTAGAGTACGTTTTTTTGACAACGTATTGAATAAGACATACAATTTATTAATGAACAAGGCTAAATTAATTCCTTTTTTGGTGGTATAATCTCTTGTGTAAAGTTCCCAATATATAGATCAAAGCTTTGACAGTGGCAATTGTCACATTCACTTATGTGTGCACGCACACAGAGTATAATTCTAGTGGGCAATCCATGCTTTTGCCAGCAACCCTGAAAATTGTGTTAGTGGCCTAAAAACCAGACTAAAAGCTGCTCTGAACCCAGGGCAAATAGAAAACAATTTCTACTTTTCACCACATAACTAAGTTAATACTTCCAACCATAATATAACTCTCAAAAGCATACTGGAGAAGAAATATGAATTATTCTGAAGAAAGGTCAGTAACCTTCCATTATTACAGATGGACTGGGATTTTCTTTTTATTTAAACGTGTATCAGAAATCACAGCAAAGAAATTAAGATCACTGTAACAGAAAGAGACTGAGTGGAATGTCCACAGTAACAGTAACAACCAAAAAACCCTGCAATGCCTTACCATTATTCAAATTACAATCTAATAGGAATTGTAGTAACATACAAAGCAAAAATTAACTTAAAATTGAAGTCGCTGAAAGCAGTTCATGAAGATTACTGCTGAATGATAATTCTGCTCTATATAAATGAGAAAAGAAAACAGTATGGAGTGGGGTTTAGGAGTAATCTGGTCACTTCGTTCATTTGGTCGTGCAAGGTTTTAGCTGCTGAAATTTTCCAATACTGAATGCTCTAGTCCACTGGTGGGGCTGGTGGTTCTTGTCCCTTGGGAGAAGAAGGAAGGAGAAAAAAAAAGCAGGTCCATGATTAGAAACAGTGCTTCACATAAGAGGATTTAGCAAAAAAATAACTCAGAAGCATTATATTGTGTTTTCTTTTACAGTTTTTCAGTATCTCCTAAAATAATTAGAGTAAATGAACATGAAAAACTATATTATTTCCTGTATTGATTGAGATTTCTCCATGATCCCACTTCTAGGACAAAGATCATCCTTCTCAGTATCATGCTGTAATTTTGTTTACTGACTTCTCTTAACACTGTGCTTGTCCCCCTTGCACCTAAGAATGCAGAAGACAGTTTCAACCAGGGACAGACAGTGTCCAGAGCACATTATGGCTCACACTTGGTCACCTGTATATACTCCATCCCACAGCAGGCCTCATATTTAGCCTTGATGATTTTACTTTCACTTTGATTTTACTCATTTTCATTTTTAATGGAGTTCCAAGAAAACACAGGGGAAAAAAATGGAAGAAAAAATTTACTTTAAGACAGTCTGTATTAAACCAAAATAGATTTAAGCTATTATAGAATCTCCCTGCAGGGTACTTGAAGATACACTTACATTGTGTTGGCTGGTTGGCTTTCCAGCTGCGTTCGATCCTCTTAGATTACTAGGTCTCAGTAAGAACAAGACAAGTGCAATCACCACCCAGGCCATCATTATCATGGCAAAGCTGATGCCATTGTCACTGGAGGAGTTTGGTCCTGGCACTACAGACAAGGAAAACTCAAGTAATAACAGAGGGACAACAGAGTTCTTTTCCCCAAGTGAAAACAAAAATACAATCTCAGAAAAAACCCCCGTAATATTTTTTGAGTGTTCTGATTAGTCCCTCATTTTGGCTTTGAGACAGTATTCCTGGGTTTTTTACCACATTTCTTATCTATTTGAAAAGAGAATCATCTATCTCATAATATTTCACTGGCATTCTCAGAATTATCCTGAATATTTCTTAGTTCGTATTAACTCCTAGTGAGCTGGACATGATAAACATACTTCATATTTAAGAAATCAAACTTGATTTTTAAGAAATCGAACTGGATCCAAAATACATTTATGTAGGAAAAACCTCTGTGTGTATGTTGGTCTTTGTTTTTTGCCTCAAACAAATAAAAGAGTAAGACTCAACTGATGAAACCTTAAGGCTGCATTGTTAGGCCTTGCTCAGAGAACATGCTGTTCTAGCAAGAAGGGAGCAAACTAATAGTAATTAATTTCTTGACTAGTCCAAGTTATTTCTTGAGAATTTGTTTGAAGAAGTTTCAGTGTCAATACGCCATATCTCCATGACTGATTATCTGGGTCATGTGGTATTTCTGCTAGCAAACATATCTGCCAGGACGGAAAAAAATGCTGTAGAGAAACATTACAAAGTGAAGCCCAAGGAACACATTATAAAAATTTTACACCAAATTTCCATACCTGAACACCTGAAACATCAACATGTGGAAATGAATTTAAGAAAATACCCTCAGGCTGGAAATGGCTGCTTGATCTGTTTGGATCAAGAAATTCTTGCAAATACCTGCACATTTTAAAACAATTTTTCTCCTCTGAAACGCAATTTCCAATATTCAAACAGTAACTAATCTTGTCAGCTGAAGTGTAAACCCATGTATAGCTAATTACCTAGAGTACTTACATTAATCCATTTATCATAGTATCTAAAGACCCAACATCTTCATTAATGATCTAGATGATCAATTAATACAGAACATTTACTACAAAGCTATAATGAATAACCTTCAGAAAGGGAAGAGCTGTTCTATTTTACTACTCAACTTGAAAATTTTAACATCCAGAAAACTCCAGAGAGATATTTGTATGTGTCAGATTTTTCAGTTGTCTTACGTGGATCACCTCACTATGGAGTCGTCTGGATTCAGTACTGACTGATTGTTCTTATTTAACATTTACTTGACAACTTATATCCTGTTGGGATCATTTCCTCAAAGGTTAATGCTGATACCACAGAACCACCCTCATCACCATCATCCTGGGTAGCACTGCTAACAGAGGCTCTTCCATGGAAAGGGTTTGCTCATAACACAGCAGAGGGACCCTGCAGGGAAGCTTAGAGCTGTGCCATTTCCCACACTGCTTCTTAAGTTGGGGCTGTTAGACTGATGTCCTTTACAGATATCACATGCACTCAAAAATGTCAAAGAAGAAAAAAACCCACATATTACAGAAGTTCATGCTTCTCACGGCACAAACACCACCATTAACGTGTCTGAGCAAATGGAACTGCTTTTGCCTTTTAAATGTCCAAAACATAGACATTTCTAAACTCGAGAAATTGTGAATGTAGAGGAATTTTATTATTAGAATTATATGAAATTACAAGTGAGAATTCTTTTGAAGATCTGAGTGAATTAAAGGGCTTTGTATATGAGGAGAAAGGCATAGTACACAGAAAATGAAGAGGAGTGCCACAGCCTTTAATTCACTAAACTCTTACATATTGGATTTTGAAAGCATATGGAATTGCGAAGGTAAGAGTTCAGACCTTCAGTTTTGTTGACCAAAATATTGTTATTATCAGCATCATATATCAATATTTGAAATCTTGGATGATCTTTATATATGCAGTCCAGGAGACCAGCACATAATTTGGCATGAAAAGAACAACTGCTTTATTCTGGGGCTTCCAGACAACATTATTAGCCCCTCTGAGGCTACCTTCAGCAACAAGTAAGAAGGCCTCAGGTACCTGTTTCGGCAAATGTGTTTGGTAGAACACTGAAAATTCAGATCACCTGTTAGTTAGGATTCCCCATCCAATGCAGAGAAACAGACTAGTCTGCCTGCCTTCTGGAATTTTTGCTGAACATTAGTGCACTTACTGCCTGTGGTTCAGCAAAAGTTGAGGTAAGCAAATGCTGCCAGATCAGCTCATGCTACAGGTCAGGGAAGGGAACAGAAGGCACCACAGAGGGAAACCACAGGTGTTCCTTGCAAGACACAGTTTTTTCCAGCCTGCATTGTAATACAGCTCAGATGGAACCAAATGCGCTGAAACGTGTTCTGAACTAAGTTAAGTAAGACAATAGCTGATCTAACTGGCCCTGGACTACCTACTCAAGGCATGCCAGACACTGGAACAGACACAACGATGTGTACACTTTTCAAGAACTGTTAAACCCACATCTCTCACAAATGACCATGTGCTTTAATACGGATGTGAGTTATTTCAGGAGCTGTTACTTTAATCTCTTAAAGAGAAGAGGATAAGCAAAGTTTCACATAGCTGGGGTGAATCCAACTTTTCAAAGCTTTGCATCACAAATCAAGAGAACAGGGAAGACGCTATTTCAGCTACTGGGCGCAGTTATATGTTGGAGACAACAATCTTTCTACAAAGACCTCCATTCCTGAGATCATAAAATAATCAGGTAAGACCAGCTTATGGATGAAGAACAGTTGAATAAAGCTGAACCCAAGCAGGATGGAATTCATGGTGTTGGGCAGAAGAAAAAAAACCCCTTTTTTTTTCAGGAGTTCACAGCCACAGTGCCTTTATCTATAACTGGTATATTTTTGCAGCTAATTTAGAAGTGATGTTTTGATTCCTTGAAGAATAAAGGTTATCCTCTAAGAGCACCTGTGGATGGTATTTTCTAGTATTTCCAGATGGACAGAAGATTGTCCTGTTCCGAGATGACTGTTCCTGCCACCATGCATTTTGATGGATGGATCTGGTTATTAATCTTCAGTACCCAGGAGACATCAGCGAGTATAGAATGTAACAGTACATATTCCCATGTCACTGAGTGACATGACAACACAGTTTCTAATCTACCTTTCCATGCAACACTGAATTCAGCCCAAGGTCTTTACATTTTTAGAGTATCTGGTCCCCTGGGTTTGGCATACGAATATATCCACACACTTCTCAATGATGCCTGTGAGCAGTTCTGGCTCTGTGGTTACCTGGAATTTTTTTTATTTTTTTTTAAAGCAGGGCTGAATTATCTTTGTGCAGGGGAAAGCTTGATGAGGACCTGGTCTAAGATTGTGAGATTAACTCCCATGGGAGTTAATGACTGTGGTGAATCCTATCTGTTGCTCCATGTAAGAGATACAGTTTTTGGACATGCTTTTTTCTACAGAAGCAGAGACTAGGCCACACAAACTAGTCTTTGAGAGAAATGGGAAGGGGAAGAAAAGTATTTTGTGACAGATGATTGCAGATTCATTTGAGGTTCTAGAAGGCAGTCAAAGCTATTAAAATTATGAGTTTGGTAAAAACAGTTTCTAAAGATTAAAGGTCAACCATCTCCTGACTGTGCAACTGAAATCTCAAGAACACAATATTCAAACTACTAAGGGCCCATGTTAAATACCTTTACATGAACTTAGTTCTCCTCTTAAACTGAAGTTTTTCCTTCAGAGTGAAGCTGTGCTCTAAAGAGGAGAGATTTCATTTATTTTACTGTAAAAGTGTATTCCATGCAGTGCTTTTTGTCTGCCCTCTCATGGTAGAAATATCTTCTTTTGGAGTACAAATAGATTGACCCTGGTAAAATCTGTTTAACATCTGCATGTGCAAAGGCAAAAGCATGCTCTCTGACTTGTGTCTTCTTTTCAAGGTGCTTGAAGCCTTGCTCAAGGAAAGGCATGAAACTGTATGAAGAGAGGTATTTTAGAAGTGAATCATCAGGAAAGACAGAGCCCTTCAGCAGATAATGCCTGCAAGCTGACACTCTCAAAGGCAGGGATAAGGAACATGAAGAAAGCCAAAAAGTACTTGAGCAGAGGAAGGGAGAAGGGAATTCCCAGAAAAGGGAGGGAAGAGTTGGCAGACATTTCATGCTGTTAGGTTGGGCTTCTGTGACTGTCCTGTAAGTACAACTCAAGATGAATCACAGATATGTATTCATTTCAAATTGCATAAAAATTTGGAAGTAGAGCAGCCAACATTTGAGACAGTCATCTCTGACCACATTACAACCTAGCAGACAGAGCACTGAGAATAGTGTTGAAAATATGAATGTGGTAAATTGAGGTCACAACATCTGGGAATTGCTAGAACACAGAGAAAAAAACTCAAGCAGTAGCCCCTCATTTCCTTTGACACGGAAGGCTGACTGTGAAGAGTCATGAGCCATCAGAGCAGATCAGTACCAGCTGGGATCCTCCCTAGGCTGGATGAACTGCTGATGTTGCCATTGCCACATGTCAGAGAACTTCCATGCTCCACTTGTATTAGACAGAATTCAGAAAAAAATTACAGCTTATTCCTCATTTCAAGGGAAACTCTATGATCTTCTGATTTGCTGAGCATTCATAATCCCAGCAAAATAGTAAATGTGTTGCCTATTCAAAACTTACGGTCTTTTTGTTCTGCAAGCCACCCACTGAAATTGAGGGAACAGTCATCAGACTCTGACACACACTTTAACGTCACAGGAGATATTCTGATGGAGAATCAGCAGAGGAACAGCCATTGAGCAGCATGCCCAAATGCTTGCTGGAGTGAGGCTCATATCTTTCTGTACGTAGGAGTACAAATCCAAAAGCACTGATCCTGACCCTGGCAGGATATTCTGCAGGGAAGTCACTACAACATAATGGTGCCAGTAAGTAAGAATCTATAGATAATAACACAAAAAAGTGAATGAGGGAGCCCTGGTACTACTGCTTTGATATGGCACCAAATAACCAAAAAAGAACCAAAATCAAGGGTTGAAAAAACAAAGCATGTACAGGAAGAATCGACAGAGGGTGTTTCTGAAAACTTCCAGCTGGTAGCAACAGCAAAACACATGATGCTGCTGTGACACTGGCTGAACCCCAGCTCTGACGTCTTCCAAAACAAAACCACATACATCTCATCAGTTATTCCACAATCCTACAATTTAAGAATCTGTGTATGACAACATTCCCAGCTGTGCTTCCAGAAGGAAGACAAAATTCTGGGAATGAGCGAATTGGTGAAACAAACGTGTTTGTATTGAGGCTCTGAAATGAGGAATCAAAGTCAGCAAGTAACAGGAAATTGAGCTGTGGGACCTAGGAAAGAGGAGACCCACCTCAAATGTAAGCTCATCACTGTATAACTCATAAAAACAGGATGAAGCAATGGACAGAAGACTGGCCAAGAATTGTTTCAATATGTTTCTGAAAACATCTCTAGAAGCTTCTCCAGGTTCAATCTGTTTATTTTTGCCTTTCCGGGGTCTTACAGACAGGCACAAGCAGAGAATCACAGAAGCATTGCAAAACAACGTGACAAATAGGCAGGCAGTGTCATTGCATCAGCAGAAAAATACCGTTGCTAGAACTAAATTTAAGGCAATATAATAGCATAGGAAAGGATTTACTCTATAATTTTTGCTTTGGTTTTTGAAACAAACCACTGGTTTGGAACAATTGCTGCCAAATTGCTTGCATCTGCACAGACAGTTATTGCAAGAATCTCAGAATGCAAAGCTATTTGTTGCAAGCCATTCAAATCCTCACTGTACTTCAACTTGGTAACATGAAAGCTATCCCACAAGCTTTGTGCCCATAAGTATCAGAACTTACTCATTTATACAGTCTAAAAGCTTCATAAAAACTGATGACCCAAGACTCCCAAGGCACAAGTGAGAATTACCGACCGTTGCTTGGTTTTGACCATGGACTAAAGCTCAGAAAGCTGCACACCCTGGTTGTGCCTCTTTCTAATATAGAAAATATTCTGTGTCCTATCAGCTGCCACTTTCCCTCTACTATATGCCTTTGATTTAAAAAAAACATGTAAGTCTAAGGTGTGGGAGACTAAAAAGTCTGCCCTTGGACAGGTGTATTTGGAAGAGGAGGGGTAATAGAAGTCACAAACAATGTAACTTGGAAAGCTCATAAAGAAAGAGTAAACCAGCAGCACTGTACAGCACATGTGTGCCACACTCTTTTTGTCAGGGGTTATGTGGGACAGCTCAGTTTTCCCCCTTCAGCCCAGCATGGCCATGAATCTGGGACTGTTTCACACTGGCAGAGCACAGTGCAAGTCTGAGCTGGATGCCCATCTCCAAACAGGTTTTACAGGGGAGTGAAGAGGGAGGAACATGAGGGTGAACAAAGGCATGCACTTTCCCCAAGATGTTGGAAATCTTGCCTGCACTGCTCCTAGACCAGTAAAAGATACAAGCATGAGCAGCTCTTGCTTACAGGAACACTGCTTAAGTGCTTGCTGCTCCCTCTAAGCGTGACAGCAGTCCTGATGCAAGCTGAGTGAGTTCACACACTCAACTGGTAAAGTGATATAGGAAAACCAGATCCACTTAATTTTTGTTAATAAACATTTGACAACATTCCCTCTAGCTCATGGAAAGTGTCTCAGTGCCTCAGGGCAAGCTTACATTGGTACATAACCTCCACACAGCTATGCTTCACTGCAGATGCTGCTAATGTTTGACTGCCCTAGTACTGCTCAATGTTTGGAAGAGGGTTTTTGATGCATTTCACAGCAAATTCCAAGGACGTGTACACATCAGTCCTCTGTTTCATTAACTACATGGTCGCCAAATCAACAGAGATGCAGTCACAGTGCATGTCACCTTATGAGTCGGAGCTGGTGGGGAGCCTCCTCTTCCTCAGTGGAGTAGAGGGATCACAGTACTGACAGTCCATCACCCATCCCCAGCTGCAAACGTGTGTGTGTGTGTGTGTGTGCTCAGTATCTACTCTTCACCTAGTCTTCACTGGTTAGGCTGCTCTGAATCTGAGGAGAACAAAGCCCTCTCCAAATCTTCCCCTCTTGTTCCCCAGATCATCCTATTTGGAGGCTAACAGTAAGATTCAGTAATGCTTGGGGCCTGATTAATGGTTTTGCTGGTATATTGATACCTCCAGGCTTCTCATCAATGCTGCTTCCAACGTACAAATGTTCATCTGCATCACAGATTCTCAGGAATTACCTCCCCCGCATATCAATTTTATTACTGTAGTAGTTGATTTAATGTAGTATGTTCCTATAACATTAAATCAACTGCTACATTTTAAAGACCAGTCAGACTGTATTTTAATTACTGCTGTTTATTTTACTTTTGTGAACCTGATCTGTACAGTTACTCACATTCCTGAAGGCATTCTGTGTCTGTGCAGTATGACTGGGATTGTCTCAGCTGAAACAGAGAAAAAGAAAAGCATGACACTTAATAAGTCTTGGTCGGCTTTTACCAAAATAATGATTTAATATAATGTCAAAGTTCAAGATAAGGAAGATTATAACTGATCCTTTACTGGATCACACTTGGCTTATGGTATGTGAAGAATCCCAGGTATGGAGATAGTTTTTGAACACTATTTACATAATACCTTTAAATCACCTGACTACAGTGTTATTGCTACCAATTCAGCCATTGAATACCTTTCAAAATACAAGTAAAAAAGAAATCTGTAGAGATATAGGACATACTATATACAGATATACTCTCTATGCGTATTTTGGGATTTATAATGAACAGGTGCTCTTACTATTATCTAGATCAAGTAACATTAAAATACTCTGTGATTACATCACAATAAATGATCAGACTGTGATAATGGTTATGCACAAAGAAATTTCATATTTAACCTTAGTACTTACTATTTTCCCCCCCTAAGATCTTCTTTTTTAAATGAGGTTTTAATATGTATTTTACTGTTTTTTCTCTTTACTGATGGGTAAAATTTAAAACATTTTTAGTGACTGTAATGACTATTTGATTTACAGACTAGGTAAGCTTGCCTAGCTGCAAGAAAAGTCAACACTGGTTAACCTGAAAATGAGTACAGCTATTTTACAGATGACAGAGCCAAAGAGAAAGACAAATATCACATTCTTTATTGGGATCAGAGATGCTAAATGGATGGGATTTAATCTGCAGTACTATGGAAATAGATCCTATCCTCTGCTTAGGTAAATTACATGGATTATTACTAAAAGTTTTAAGAAGGACAGAATTGTTACACTGCCTCAGTTAGAATGGACATTTGCTTTTTCACAGGTTTTATGATACAGTAGTGTCACAAATCCCAACACTTTTTGTCACAACAGGCTAATCTGTTTATTACAGTGTAAATATACAAATGTTAAAGAGAAGATGGTGCTCTTTATGTAAGAAATACATTAATCATTTCCACAAAATCCATTTCCCCTTGTACTGACACAACTGATTTAATGTATGTAGTCATATTATGCAAAACACATCAAGGAAACAGATGAAGAACTGAAGAAAGAAGACATTTGGGGAAGTTTAAGCTCCTTCTTTTATCATAAAGATTGTCAATGACTGACATATTTGAGAAAGGAAAAAAAGTAATTGGAGATTGACCACATTAATTCTTTCACTAATATATTAAGATCTACTAGCAAATTTACTGAGACTACAAAGAAGTCTCTTAGGAAGGAACTGGGAAGGCTGGATTTAACCTTTCAGCTATTTCTATAGTTTAAAACAGCATCAAGGGAAATTCAAGCAAAATACTTCTACTTATCTTACTAAAGGAAAAAATCTATCAAACTATGCATATTTCCTGCCCTTCTTATATGAGGTTTTTCTCTAAAAGCTCATTTTATTTTAAAACTCGGGAAGTAATTTTCAAAGGTAAAGTTTTATGTTAGCAACAGCACCCATTTGAAATACTGGAAAGATTTCTGAACTGGGAAAACTGGATATTGCTGTACCCATGTTTTAATGCTATCAGCAACATAATCATCTTCTGTTTGTATAAGAGATTAATTCTGAGGAGCATTTAATTTACAATCCTTACTTAAAACACAATTTACAGATATTCAACACAGAATGATGACCAGAATTAAAATGGGCAACAGATCTATGATCAGAAACATTATACAAGCATCTTGTTACCCCTCTGTCCCCAGGATGGCAAGTCCTCATACAGCTTATCTAGTTTGCCTATCCAACACTACCTGGGGGTGCTCTAGCCACAGTATCAGTTAGGTCCCATTTTAAGTGTCACACTCTGTCCAAACAGAACTTTTGTAAAGCTCTAGGATGGCTCCCTGAGCCAGGCAAGAAATCTGTTCTTAACAGTTCAGTGAGAGGCTGCATACTGTCATCTTGGGATGAAACAGCAGATAATGAAAAATGAGCAGCAGTAAAAAGAGGTTTTCCTCAATTCACTCGGGTCAAGAAGTTCCTAACTGTTTAACCCAACATGAATCTGATTCCTAGTGGTCACTCACTTAGTCAAAAGACAAACTATTCTGGCACATGTGTGAAACACATAAATTGAATGGCTGGGAAAGGTAATGCCTTTTGCTGAAACAAGAATGTTCCTTCTACCAATTAACCTCTTTTGACAACTACACCCTTAAGGAACATAGCAACTGTTGGGAAAAACTGAATGTGCAACATTTCAATAGTCAGATAACTGAAAAAAGAGCAACTATCAGGGACTGCAAATAAATAGTCCTTTGTATTGAGATTTTTCTATTCTGATGTAGGGGGGAATTTTGGATTAGCCCCACTTAGTTCACACTACCACAGATGTTTAGATCCTGCTCCTTTGAGACTAGACATCAAGGACAGTTTTAACATGCCATCTTGTGGATCAACAGCATCCACTCATCAAGCACACCCGAAACCTGTGTCCTGCTGCTCCTCTTATAACAGATGCCACGTTACAGTAGGAGTCTGCACAGTTTCTAGCAATGGGAGCCTCCACTTTTTACAATCCCCAGCTGTCAACAAAACATGAACAGCTATAGTAAAGGGACACTGCTATTGGTCTCTGAAAACTCTTTTGTAAAGTCATATTAAGTAAAGTTTGGTTTGGGTTTTTTTTCCCACATGCACACAAACATGCCACTGTGTGGTGAAAACAGGGTGTGAACTTTCACTGCATTTTAGCTGCTCCACAAAATCACTGAAGTCCAAGTGAAATAGTAAGCCAAGTGAAAACAGCTTCATCTAGCCAAACAGAGAATTTGTTTTTCCAACACAGGGACCTCAGCCACTGGGACAATTTCAGTCTTCCTTGAAAGAAGTTAAGCTACTTTGCACCACTCATCACAGATACTTACTGTGGAGAAGGAAGTTCAGACTTTGTCTACCTACACAGTAGCTTGCTCTCGCTTCAAGGCCTCTGCTTCCTCTTTAGAGGAGTTTAGTGGAACTTTCAGATGAGTTTTCAGAGTTTGCTATGCCAGAGTTCAACAGTCTCATAAACTCTGGGACTGATCCTGCAATCTCTGCTCAGACTTTTTTTAAAAATTAAAGTCAATAGCATATTGCCTGAAAAAAGATTTGGGGTTTCTATTCAGTGTGAACATTTTTTCTGAAGAGTTAAATATATTGTTTAAGAGTTAAAAAAAAAAAAGTACGGAGCATACAAATATCGGGAAGATACCAATGATCAAACAGCATATCAGTTTGTCATTTTTCAGGAGAAACAGCAGCATAATCCCTGTCCAAAAGCACTTTCCAACTCTAAAAATGGTAGACTAAGGAGGTAATGAAACAAGAACAACAGGATTAGTAGCAATAATCAATGCAGTCTAGTGTGAATGGCAGATGAGATGAAAGTGTATTATTTATGTAGGGATAATTAAAATAACTACAATTAAGTTTTGAGTCAGCTCAAAGCAGAAACAAATCCTCAGAAAATACCGAAATGAAAAATTATTAAGTTCATGAGACAGGTCAGGAAAAGACCTCCATACAAGAAATTGTGATGGATTAAAGCCCAGAGAGATGTGTGAAAGAAACAGATGAAACAGGTACAAAGATAAGACAGCAAAAATGGATAATGGTGGGAATAATTAGTGAAGTAGGTAAGCAAGGACAAATAACTAACTTGATACAGTCATTTATTTTGTGAATACAAGTAAATTTAAAATGGAATAGTAATGACTTGACAGAAAACTTTATGTGATAATGAGGGCAAAGTATCATCCCTTGTCAAAATACCTTTTTGCCATTTAGACCAGCTGCAAGCTCTGCTTTTGCTCTCCAACAATGCCAGAAGATGACAAAACAATGGCATACTCCTGATCGCGTTCTCATGCTTCTGGGTAATGAAATCATTGTTTAAGCTTTGTTGGCAGCCACATCTGCTCTCTCCAAAGTATATAAATGATCTAGTAAACAACATGATAAATAAATTGCTATGGTAGGATATGCCAGTCCTGAATACAAGCCAGGTTGCAAATTGAATTGTAGCATTATCTGTAGAGTTCAGATTTAAAGATGTAAAAAATGACACCTACATGCATTATTCTGCTACAAGCTGGCAAAGAGAAATAAGAGGAAAAGAATGTAATACTGATGGAATTTAATTGTCTCCTAAACTACACTAGCTTCTCTTAGTGGAACAAACAAGGAAAAAGTGAACACTGCCTTCCCCACTTCTTCATTCTCTATGTGTATACGCAGAGTTAAAATAAAATGAATGATTGGTCATACAAGGACAGAATAACAGTCTGCAATAAAAATATACAGCCTGGTCCTGTGAGGTGGCAAGTAATTTCCTTTCCAATTACAAATAAGAGAGAAGGATGGTTGCTACATTTCAGAATAATATTCCTAGATTACAAACCAACCCTTTAGACCCAGAATCATCAGCCAGTTATGACAGAAGGAGAATATTAACTTTCATTGTGAAAGACACGACATTTTAGGGAGGAAGATGCATCAGATAAGTCACAGGGACCACTGCAATCTGGAGCCCTGATCTGGACAAGAACACATTCTTCCCTTAATTTTTTCATTTTCTCTGGGATTGCTGCTTCACCTTGGTGTCATACAGATCCTCCTTTCCCACACTTCCCTCACTTTCCTACAATTGCCTGACTTGCAGGTACTTAATTTCATAATTTTGCTGACCTATGACATCAATGACACCCTCCTTTTAGTGAATGCAAAGCAGAATGAATTAGTAGAGAAAAGAAGATGAAACAGTGCGATGATCAGGCTCATTACAAGCAGTTCACAGCATCTCTGAATATGTGAAATACTAGACAACAAAGAGATGAGGCAGAATATTAAATAGAGACATCTAAAAATGTGCACAAAAAACATACAGATCTCCCCAGAGTACATTTGCAAACTTATATCTAAAACATAAAAACAGAATACATATAGGCTTTTTGACCAAACAGTTGAGTATCTTCTGCAAAATGATGCATATTAGCAAAAGGGTACTCCCGTGTAGACAGCCTTGAGGAAAAGGCTTAGAACTCAAAGTTCCAAAAGATAAGTATAGTTTGCTCTAAGTGTTGATTACATCCACATGAGGCCTGAGAGAAAAAGCACAATTTTCTCCTTTTTCCTCAAAAGAGATGGCTGTAACACATCTCTGATCATCAGAGTTTAGCCATTCATAGTACAGCTCATAGCTGTACAGAACTACTTCTGGAATATCAAGCTGAAAGATTTTTCAGTGCATTACTTTCTACACTGTTTGCAATACACTATGCATGCCTTGAGATGATCATGAATTGTGACTGAAATTTTCTTTTTTTTTCTAAATATGTGTTAGTTTCAAGCATAGCACAAAGCTCAGGAATGGGAAATGTAAAGAATGACAGACATGTTCAAGAAGTCCTGATTCCTAACCCCTTATAGACCCAAGTGGACACCACTTTTCATGGCTTTTTTATTTTCTCTTTTTTTTTAACATGTCTAGAAAACAGTCTCCATTTACACTGTTCCATCTATAATTAGATTCTAGGTTATGACACGCATTAGCAGTACATGAATTCTGTAACACAGTTTTGTGGCCTTAGCCTCTGCTACACCAGCAGCTTGAGCACTCAGTGAAAGGCAGGAAAATGGAAGTCAGTGGAGCAAGAGCACGCAGGGACAGCCTCACCCTCTGCCAGTCCAACCCAGTGTGTCTTATTCTTTCAGCCCAGTGTCTTAGGAGGTGCATCAAGTCTTTTCCCCTGCATCGCTGAAGAACGATAGCTTCTTTGTCCTATTGAACAACCTAAAGTTCAGCCGTTGGGAAAGGTCTTCTTTGAGCCAGCTTGAATGCAGAGGACAAAAGGGGCAAGTGAGAGCAAAATGCAGTTTCCTGCTCTTGGGATGGCTGGTGAAGAACTATAGACTAGAAGAAGCAGCACCTGCTATATAAAAAAGAAATTAGAAGGCAAACACCATGAAATATGTGTAAGAAGTCTCCAGGGCAACCTTCATATTTAAAGGACATTTTAAATTATAAAAACTGTATTTGGTATAGCTCTAGTGTGCTTTCAGTAGAAGCCCAAATCAGTAGGGGAAGCCACTTTTGCTGACTATTTAAGTTGGGCTTAGCTGTGCTAATATCTTGAGAGCTTTTCAACCATTTGCAGCACATATCTATTTTAGTAATGTGCTTAGTCTGTGCTGTTCACATGAAGTCTCCCTCAGCCAAGACTTATGGCTATGCCAGATACTATTTCAGACTATGCCAGTTCAAAACAGTAAGACTCTAAAATGACCTGGTCAAGAGAATTATGTGGAAACTTGGTTGATAAGAGTGTTTGAACCAATTATGTTGAAATAGTTTGAGAATTTGCAACTTTTACTATAAAAATCTAGTGACGTCAAAATACAAGAGAGATTAAAATAAAGAATTATTTGTTCTGTGTCCCCCAGAGTTCTGATATAGTAACATAACTAAACGTGGACCATTAATTTGTAATTAGCTACTGAAGAAAAATACACAACGTTGTAATTCCCACAGTGGTTTGTAAGTAGAATTGCTGGCAGTTCGTCAAAATGGGTTTTTTGGGTTAAAGAACATTTTCGCATGATTTTGTAGATTTTTATATGACAAAATAAACGAAAAAAGGGGAAATAAAAAGGTGTAAATACAAAATCATTCTTATCTAGAGATCTGCTGTCTTTTGCCAAAACTAAGAAAGGAACCACTTCCTCTGCATACACAAAATGTCCATCACTGTGATTCTTTCAAACAACTATCCCCTTGTCTGACACATTGCCCCCAACAAAACTACTTGATGTCATTTGCTGTTCCTCATTCTTGAACTTTGGCTCTTCTTGTCAAAGTACGTTTTGCAGATGGAGGAGACTGAACAGGAGATAAAGGCAGGCAAGCTAACAGACCGTCATTGTCTTTTGACAACTCTTGTGCATCTGCAGAGGATGGAAAGTCTTGTGATATTTTTCTTCTATGTTTACTTCCTCTTATGGAAGTTCCTAATTAACTGCTACATCCATAGAGTAAATAGTGAACCCAACATACAATAGTCAAATTGTTACACAACACCATCAAATCGTAACAGATAGTGCTGTGGGTATTACATACTAGAAATTATATTTATGAATACACAGCAAAAAATTTTAGATTTCTAGTGTTTCATATGAATATTTGGAAATCATAATTTACAGTGGCCATACTACAGAAATTTACATGTGAATATTTGGAAATCATATTTACAGTGGCCATAATACAGAAATTCACATGTGTGAAATGTTCATATTTTGACACCAAGGAAAACCCTGAAAAATCCACTTCAGGAAAATGATAGAACATACAGCATAAAATAATTCAATGCCACTTAAGCATGTAGATACACATCCTAAGAACTCCATGTATGAATAATATCTCCAAGTTTGTCGGAGAAGGGAGACACTGACACCCGGTGGTCATCAGATCTCGTTTATTGGCAATACAGCTTGTACCTTTATATCTATCTTAATTAGCTCATACATATTGCAAAAGCTTAGCTCCTTATTGGATATAGATATATGCGCACAACAATCTATTAATCTGTTACTTCTACATACTTGTAGTTACATTTGGGGACTTTCACATCACGGACTTTCACATCACATTCTTTTGTGGTTACAGCTAGGACTTTCTCATCACATTCTTGCAGAGCTTCCTTGTTCCAAGGACACTTTTGTCCTTGAGCTCTACATAGTTACAAGATTAACTTGGCTATGACCTCGCTCATCAAGCCATTCTTTCACAAGATTCTCCACACAAGTTAACCTAATAAGCAGCAAAATATCTCTTAAAATATTATGTAC
The DNA here is from genome assembly GCA_013397955.1 of Grantiella picta. Classification (NCBI taxonomy): domain Eukaryota; kingdom Metazoa; phylum Chordata; class Aves; order Passeriformes; family Meliphagidae; genus Grantiella; species Grantiella picta. Next base: position 271,462 of record VZRM01000703.1, read on the forward strand.
ATTAGAGATACACAGTTCACTGACTATAAAATCTTCATGGTATTATGAATTAAGGAAGAAAGCCAACAAAACAAAGCCCTGCTTAGTCAAGCAAAATGAAGGACAGATAAATAATCAAGTCACATAATTAAGAGTCGAGCTTTCTTGCTTGTAATTTTCTGTGGTGCTAACAACAGAGGAAAAAGATTTTAAATGACAATAGCTTTTCTTTTTTCATTGTGTAAGCATTAATTGTACTACAAGATGAACTGAAGTCTGCATTTCAAGTAGAGATTTAAACTATATGCTATATAAAACCCCAAAAGCAATGTATTCAACCACAAATTGTACTTTGAATGCCACATACATTTTCTATGAGTTTCAAAGTAAATACACCAATTAAACTAGAAGTTAAAATTATCATATTGGAAATTAAAACGAGAACTTCAGGTTCTAGAGGTAGACTTTTTGACCTCCTTCTGATTTTGGAATAGGATGGTCATTCAAATCTCCCATACAGTTAATTCTAACAGAAATACTGTGTATTTGAATATGCATTTTTTAACTCTACACATAATAGTCATGACTGAATACACCATGGCTTCTTCATTAGCAGAAGCCTTAATTCTTATCAGTGCTGGTTTAGATAGGTATAAACAAATCAGTCTGTAAAAATTAGTTTGCTTTAACTCAAATGCAAGTTTAAAAAAATCTACAGTCAATCATGGGGTTTTGCACAATGTCATTACTGGATTGAAAGACATAAAAAGTAATGTTTTCACACCTGAGCATCTCCTATAATTACATTATAATTCTGTTAAATATGATCTTATCTCTGAGCTTCTGCATTTACAATGCTCAGTCTGGAGGCAATTGCAGACTCCTTGTTATAATCTCCAAAATCCTGGCAAGTGCTGCCAGCTATAACACCATTCAAATGTACTCTGGTGTGTTTTATACCTATCTAGGTTTAAAAAATCAACAATTAAATACGTATAGGGAACCATTCTGGGTACATAGCATGTTTGGGTATCTTTTTCTCACCCAGAGACTGAACAGATGGTTTAGCTTTGTTTATCAAAATTATTTTGAAGTTAAGGTTTTGATGATCCATCTTTTAGAGGGAGTGGGCACCTAGTCTCCACTGAGACTCGTGGGGTTCAGCAATTTTGAGAACCAATGTTCATGGATTCCTTTTAGCACAAAGAGTACAACTTCTGTTTGCTTATGTTGTGTAAGATTGAGTGACAAAACAGGAACTTAGAAGGCAAACTCTTACTGCAGCATAAAAGTTACAGATGCAAAAATGGCTTAGTAAGTATCCTGCGGAGATCACAGAACAGGTTACTTGAGGATAGTCTGGCTGCTGACTGAGACTTCTGAGATTTTTCTTTTCTAGATTCTGCTAAATTATCCCAGCTAGTGACTTGGTCTTATAAATATTTAGGAGCATCTGCTTTGCTTTTTAGAAGAGATGAAATCTGGCATTTCCCTTTACTCCTCCCAGTTTCAAGTGCTAATTGGTATCATCTTTTTGGAAGGTGAACACTGAGCAATTAACTCCATTCCTCCAACTACACAGAACATGGTTAGACTGCTCTTGGTGACTGCCCAAGAGCATGCACCTATGATGTGCTGTGTTCACAATCATAACACAGGAACTAGTGTGCCTCCAAATGATCCATTTGTACTCACCTCACACTGCATGCAGCAGCTCAGAAACAAAGTCTCACGGACATTTGTGGCACTTCTAACTTTGGACACAACTCACCTACATTGTTTGTAACTAGAATCTTCTAGCCATAACAAAAAGAACTGGCTGACTAGTGCCATTGCCTGTCAGTATCTTCTAGCAAAAAAAGACAAGAGAAAATAATGCCGAGTGGGGATCAAAATTCTGAACTGTGCTGGTTTAGATTTGCATCTCACAAGCCTGAGGAAAAATGGCAGCCAACATGCATCCCTCCTCTTTTCTTCCTCCCAACTTTATGAACCTGGTCCTAGAGGTTTCTTTCTCACCTCTTTAGCATGTGTTCAGAAGTCTCAAAGTTCAGAATCAACACAACTGTGGGATTTGGCACAAACACCATGTTGAGGACAAAAAGATCCTCCTTGGGAAAGAAGATGTGTACAAACATCCACATAAGGCTAACAGCGAAAGTTCAGAAGATTTTGAAATTGTGCCTCTAACTGGGAAGCATGAGCTAGGATGGCTAGGCCTGATGTAAAGGCTCCACAGAAGCCTCAGTTTTCTGCACCCTTGTCTCAGCAGCACTGATCTTTAAACAGTGACTAAGTAGACTGAAGGATGCAATTACACTCCTGTACTCAACATTTTAAACCCATATCTGGAATACTGCATGCAGTCTTGAGCTCTCCTACACCAGACACATTTACAGATTGAAGTGAATTCAGTGCGGGGTCTCCAGGGGCTGAAGCACTTGCCCTGTAAGAAGGGGCTGAGGGAGCTTGGCTTGTTTGGCCCAGAGAAGAGATGGTTTTGGGAGATCTAACAGCAGACCCCAGTACTTACAAAGAGGTTAGTGAGATGACAGAGACAGCTCTTCACAGCACGGTATGGCAGAGGTTATGATACACACAACTAAAATAATGGATGGAAAAATTTCTCTGTCACAAAGGCTGTCAAATATTTGGGCAGGTTGTCCCAAGAGGCTGTGGAATGTCTGTCCCTTGAAGGTTTTCATGATTTATCTAGAATAAAAGCCCTGAATGACCTGGTCGCTATTCACCTTGCTTTGAGCAAGAGGTTGGCTTAGGTTATCTACTGAAGTCCTTCCATCCTGAACAATTCTGGTAACACCAATAAATGGGCACACACCCCTTTCACGTCTTGGCTCCCCAGTCCCCAACCAAACCTGTTGACTGTTCAACAGTAAGAAAGTGAATCAACCTCTAATGACTTTTGAGTATCAAGAGAGTACTGGCTGTACCACAATTTAGAGCTACCAAAGGAAAATTGTATCATTTCCCATAAAGTATATGGAACTGGCTATACAGACATGCTCAGTTTGTCTGATGTCATTTTAGACTTTTGTGCAGCTGGCCAATACACAGATCTGGGGTTGTCAACTCCAGTTTTGATGCTTAGCCCAAGCGTTTCCCAGTCTGTGAGATGAAAAGTGCTTGTCATTTCCTCTTGTCCTGTGAGGTATTGTTTGCCTTCTGCTGCAGCCATTGATGTAATCCTCCCACTGTGAGAGCCCTGTCTGGAGTATTTTGGCTCTCAGCGTGGCCTGTGTATTTTGGCGACAGCATTCTCTGTGCATCAGCCTATAGTGCAATATGAGAACAGGGTAACACAAGCTCTGCAAGTGTTACATTATGGACATGGGTGGGGAACTCTGCTTACTATGAGCAAAGTAATTCTAGAAAATGAGATTGGCCAAACTCTCTGAGAGTACACACAGGTACAGCATCTGCTTGGCTTAAGGCTCTTCCTCTGGCATTCCAGATTAGTGTAACAATGCACTCCAAAACTAATACAATGTGGACACTTCTGGTTTTATGTTCAGGGTGAACCAGGACTATGTAAGTGCAACCCACACATTTGCATGAACAAGTTATATATACCTCTTGAAAAGTGTCATTTAAAAAAAAAAATTCGTCTTTTATGGATACATGCATGTGGAAGTGGTTTCAGCTTATAAGGGCAAGCTCACATATTGAGGGGAAGCCATACAAGGAGCAGCTGAGGTCACTTGGCTTATTCAGCCTGGAGGAGACTGAAGGGAGACCGCATTGCAGTCTCCAACTTCCTCGTGAGGGGAAGGGGAGGGGCAGACACTGATCCCTTCTCCATGGTGACCAATGATAGGACCTTAGGGAATGCCATGAAGTTGCACTGGGCGGGGTTTAGACTGGATATTCGAATAAGGTTCTTCACCCAGAGGGTGGTTGGTCACTGAAGCAGCTCCCCTGGGAAGTGGTCACAGCATCAAGCCTGACAGAGTTCAAGAAACATTTGGACTACACTCTGGGACCCATGAGGATGGTGTTGTGCAGGGCCAGGAGCTGGACTCGATCCCTGTGGGTCTCTTCCAAGTCAGAATATTCTGTGGTTCTATGATTCCTTACACCCAGACACATATTCTTTGGGGACTTACATACTAACTCTACTCTTATCACAGGCTAGTGGATGGTGGATTTTCCTGATAACCTTCCCAAAATACTGCTAGGAAACCTCTTGAAGAAGGGCCTGATCCTAGAGAGAATCTTCTTCACACATAACTACCTTGAACAGTTGATGTACTCAGTAACTTAAAATGATATTAATTTAGGCCCTAAGAAAGAAAATGTGATAAAAACAAATTTATGAAAATCAAGGAGGGGAAGTACATCAAATGAAGCTGATATATAGTGTGATCTTAAGAATTTAACCGTATTAGAGTTGTAATCAAGTGCACCTAATCGCTCACAGTTGATAATTGTTAATGTTATTTAAAAAAATATATACTTAGAAAAAAGAAATAAACACTTTGTAGTTTATTTTTCAATAGACATTGAACTAAGTTTAATACAGCAACAAAGAAACATTGCTATTTTACAGGTCACAGAGCAATGTACACAACTGGCTTGAAGTTGCTCAACCTATCAATGCCATAGCAAGAAACAGAACTCAAAACTCATAATCACTGGATTCTCAACTTCAAAACTTTTTAAAGGGTAGTTTTAAAAATTTAGACATCATTATCTTGCCATATGAGTATGTGGAATTTTATATGTGTGGAATGACCTTGACCACAAAGACATTGCGTGGTAGTTTCTTTGGTTTTATGCAGACTGAAAAAAAGGCACATAAAAGAAACATTTCAATAGAAACACTGTCAATGCTGTCAAAATGCAGCTCTGCAAGTAAACAGAAAGCTATAATTTGTATTGACTATTCAAAAGCTCATCAGAAAGTTGGATACACAGATTCTAACTGTACATGCTACTGAATAAGCAGAATCAAAAGCACTACTAACTGCAAACCTGCAAGAGCTGAAGTAATGTCTGAATAATCACCCTTCCAAATATTCTCATGTTATCCTTACCAGATTAATCAGTCTTCTCATTGCATGTTCATGTGAGCAAATGCATTCACAGGGATCAAATCCACCTTCTGCCATGGCTCTCTGAATAAACCTGAACTTGTCTGTGAACACCTAAGAAGAATAAGAATAAAAGGACAATGAACTCTTTTTCAACTGACCTTATTTTCCAGAGACTCACACATCAAGTTTCTGTTCATTTAATGCCAGGGTGAAAAAGCAAAACAAAGCAGGGTAATCCTATTATTCCTTTGGCAGTGTGAATGAAGAAGTCTGATATGTGCCATTACATTTTGATGTTGCTGAAAGCACTCTCTCACACAAATTTATTTCTGTAAGACTGTGTGTCTCCCCTGGGTTTTCTCACATACCAAAATGAAATACATCCTAACAAACATGAAGCACAAAGATTAAATTCTTGTCTCTCATCTGCACAGTGGGACTCATAAGTGTACATATACAAACTGAAAGGTCAGGGGAACTTGTACTCCTAAACCCTAACAAACTGCAGGCATTCTCCCTCCAGATCAATGTGAAGGAAAATAATTTAAAACTCAGTAAGTTCTTTGCTAAAGGAAACAATCATCTTTGTTGTATAATGAAAGCAAGCAGCAGGGGTACAAAAGTGAATGTACTTGGAAACACTTTAAAAATGGAGCTATGCACACTAATTTTAGATCAAAGAAGTAGGTTAATCACTTAGCAATACAGAATGTTCAAAGAAACTGTAATGGACATGGCAGGAAATCCATTCTAGATTATTCACCTGCTAAAACCACTTATACCAGACATGTCAGGTATGTTCGAATGTATCTTTACTATTTACCAATAACTTTTCAGTGATTTAATTGAGGGTCAAACCGTGTAGCAGACTGCAAGGCATTTCTACCCCTGTGGTCAAATCTGGGATTGACTTCTCTCAAATGAGAACTCTTAGGATATATTACATAGGGCAAAGCATACTTACAAAATATTTTTAACTTGCCATCAGTAAAGCTGTATTCAGAATGTGTTAGTGTTGCATGCACTCAGGCTCTAACATTACACAATTGGCAAGTTTAAAAAATGCAGCAGCGCAGAGTAGATACAACCTCTCAGTTCCTAAAACAAGTAGTTTATGAAGGTACTAGCCACTTGATAAGGGTATTCTGAATCAACAAATGTCCTCTGCAGTCATTGCCTCTAAAAACTTACAGCCTTGATCACACATGAGCATTTTAATGTCTTAATGTCACTCGAAGAAAGAGGAATAACCTATCTGTCTGTAAGACATCTTCATTCAACAGAGTGAACCACCGTTATAGTTCTACTCTCTTGGGGGGAGAGAAAAAAGCAAATGCATTTCAGAAGTCCTTCCTTTGTCAATGCCTACTACTCTTCTGGATAATCCTTCACCATGGTGGAGAGAGCTAGAGAGTAAAAGAAGGTGAGAGACATCTGTATCTTCATTATGGAATTTGAACATCAATGCCCTTAACCTGCTAGTGTCTCCACTTTTTAAAAAGAAAACTGAAAAAGGAAAAAAAAAGTTGAAGGGATGAAGGAAATCCTTTTTGCCTAGATACTAAGAAAGCATAATCTGGCTATGCAGTGAGAAGACGACTGAGAGATTACTTGATTATGTAGCATTCAAGTACCTTTGAAAAGAGAAACAGGCCTGAGTATTGAATTCTTCAATGAAGAGGTGGTCAAGAAGCAGCAATTGGAAGCTGTACCCAACCAGATTGAAAAGAGAAGCATGGCATACCTTTCTACCATCAGAATAACTGATCTGTGCAATAAACTGCCCAAGAAGCAGTGGATTTCCCACCACTCAATGCACTCAGATATGCTTCAGTAAAATGCAGGTTATTGAGTAAAGTACAGAAGCACCCAAGTTCAGATAAAATGTCCTCCAATATATAGGAAATCAGAGCAGATGATCGATTGACTCTTTTTGAGAGTTATTGTAAAGCTACTACACAAACTTTCATTAAACTATTTCAGAAGCACTAGAACCACTTGATAGCAATACAAGTAACTTTTCAACTACACAGTCTCCCTGAATAATACAACACAGCAAGCAAAGGAGCCTTTCTAAAACTATCTTAGGATAAGGAACAGATAAAAACACTGGTTACTAAACAGTGCAAAATAGTTTCTCTGGATATAATGCTGACATCCACAAGAAGGTATTTAAGCAAGTGAAGTTGCAAAAAAATTATTTAATTATAACTTGAAATAATTTAGGGGTCAGTAACACATAATAATGTCACAGCAATTAACAGACAAGTGTTTATATTATAGAGGACTACAAAAAACCAACCTTCAATAAGAGTCATCACTGAGGAAACCTGGCTAACATTCTCTGTAGAGCACACAAGTGAAAAAGATTAGACAATAAATGGGAAAAGTTAATCTGTCATAGAAGATCATAAATTTAAGTATGCTAGAAGGTACGCTAGAAGGAATTTATCCCAAGGCACTTGTATATGACAAATTACCTCAATGAGCTACAGAAAGCACAAGACACATCACCAAGTAGAATCCAAGCTTTCCACGAAAGACCTCTTATAAGCTTTCCCACCTTCACATGATGCTGAAAGGAATCATACTTTCTTTCGTCCAAGCCTATAACAAACTCTTTCATTGGCAAAGAACCAAAGATTGACCATGTATTTTGAGAACAACACTAGGCTTTCCCCTAAAAAGAGATGCTAAAATTGGGTTATTTTATTATGCTTAAAATCCAGGTAACTAATTCCCTTTTATGCAATTATTTTTTTCTGGAACTGAAGGAAATGGAGATTTTATACAGGTCTGCCCAGTTATAAGGAAGAGATAAACACTCTATATGATGATTTTCACTTGTAAGATGACACTCTCATGTCTTTATTCCTCTTTAAAATATTCTTGGCTTAACTGTGTTATTTGTAACACAGTTCAAATGCATAAAGTACAAAGCTCTGTGATCAGATCCTGAAGTTTATTAGCGTTTTGTGACCCTGTCTAAGGGACTAGTATTTTTATATACCACAAAGTAGGATTTCTTGGCTCCCCTGTGCGCTCTTAGGCAGCCTTTTTGTATCAAAATCCTGTTCCAGATTTGCAATGTGCTTCCTGCCTGCCTTCCAGTACTTGCAATTGTCTGATCTCACGTCAGCAGCTACCTTGCTCTGCCCAGCTCTGACCTCTTTGCTGTGAGTCACACAAGCTCTCCACCTTTTGCAAATACAGTCGTTCTACATACAATCTATCACAGAAAATGGGAGCATGTGCTCTGTTCTTTTCCTCGTGACCTGGCGTAAGAAATAAAATGCTTGCAGTTTTAGGTTACTTATTTTTTCCTGCATGTGTTTCTGTTTATAACCACCTTGTTTTCCTTGGAGTTTATAGAGTTGGTTTTTAACAGTTGGTAAGACCACAGCAACTGGAAAGGCTATGAGGTCAAATACCTGTAAGTCCTCTGACTGACAGTGTCTTTTACTCAACTTAAAATTACCAAATTTTGGTCTGGCCATATTACTGCTAGCACAGTATTTAATTCACAGGATCTACAAACAGCTGGAAGACATAGTCAGTAAATATGCCAAAGCTCCCTATGATAACAGCTGAGAAAATACACATTATGGCCTCCAGACCGGCAAACTGATAGACAGCATAGTAAAGGAGAGAATTAGTAAACATGGACAAATATGATGTACCATCAGAGAGTCAATATAATCATTCCAGTGCAAAGATGCCCACAGAGGTAATCATAAACAGAACTACTGAAATTAAAACACTGTGGTCAGAGTTTGAATTACTACAATTCAGGAGTAAAGTGGAGGATGGTCTCTGATTATTTAAGTCAGAAATAAAAGCCTCTCATTACTTTTTGACTTGAGTACCTATTTGAAATTGAAGTCAATGAAGCCATATGGAAAATATTTCTATTCTCATTATAAAAAAAATACCATTCTCAGTTATAGTAACTATTGTAAATTGTTTCTTTTATTATCTTCCCCACTCCCAGCCCTACAGCAGTGTGTTATATTTTATATACCCTACTGTCAAACCCACAATCTTTATGGCTACAATCTGGCTGAGGGGTTTTTGTACCTGGAGACTGTTCTGTATTTTAGATTATTACAATGACTATACATAGTTTTCCAATATCTGCACCACTGCCCCTGAGTAAATAGCATGCAGCTGGTGAGCTCTGGGAGACAGAAATTATAATCTACCTTGCTCCACTGCAGTAATTACAAGACAGAATTCCTTTATATCATGAAGGCAAAAAAGAATTTTTGCCCATTTTCCATGTGCTAGATGCCCATCAGTGAGACTCTAATATGATGCTGATTAGCATGATTGTCAAAGTGTACACATGTTGGTCATCTCTACTCCTTGGTATGAAAGACTGTGTAAAAATATTTATTACTCCAGTATTCAAAGAAACACACACTTTATATAATACATAAATCAGAGTTACTATAGATTTATCACGGACTAAGCCAGACATCTTCAGCATCAAAACATTAAGCTCATTAACTCTTTTCTTTCCTGGATCCACGCACTTAAAATGTAGACTATCACAAACACTATACATACAATGGCTGAAGATTCTCCTGGTAAGAACTGTTTTTGCTGTGTTGCTATTTTCTTGAAGACTGAAGATAAGAAATCTTTGGGAGCAAAATACCTCACAGCACAGCAGGCAAGTAACAGAATCCTACCACATTATTTTAAAGAGAAACAAAACCCCGTTCAGATCCTCATTACTGTTTTTCAGCCAGCTGCAATAACTTGGAACATAATTGCCAAATACCTCTGATAAATCATCATGTTAATTTTGCTTCTGGGTTCAGTTTGGGAGAAGTGTGGCATAACAAATGAAAAGATGTATAAAATTTAAAGTAAAAGTACAGAAAAAAATCAAATTAATTGCTCTGCCTCTGCAGGCATTCTGAAAAACTATAATGGGCTAAAATAGCAAAAGCCATACACAAAGCATGAATGATTCACTGCCCCAAAGACAAAATGCTCATTTTTATCTTACTGTCAGAGGCGGAAACCCTCTCTCATACACTCGTCTGTTATCTACTAAAGGATACAGGTTTCCTTAAAAATAATGTATTCCCTTGCATTTTTACCTGCATCTAAGCCATCTTAGTATATCCATGTCTTCCTGCAACACCTGACCTTTTTTGTAATTGTTCTATTCACAGCATGCTCCAAGTCTGGTTCTTTTGGATAATCTTACCCGTCTCCAAATGACCTCCAAATATTCTCTTCTAGAATCTAAAACATCCTGTACATTGGCCTCATATGGCAAAACATAACACCCTTGCAATCCTGCACACCAAGTCCTGTCCCAGAGAAACTACCAGGCTCTGGGACTGTGTGACCACAGTACCCATTAATTCAGAGAGTGAAAAATTTGCTTCAAGAAGGAAGAGACTGGTGTGATAAGCTCCTCATCACTGCTTTTATAGGAATCTCTTCTCCTTGGCCACTCTGTCCACCTAGGTACTGCTAGCACTCAAGGGGCAATTGGCACCCCAGCTGATTCATTACTGGCTATTTCAAAATGCCTCTGGATACAATTGGTTACTACAACAGCTGTGTCTAATCCTGCCTCTTCTAGGGAGTGGACCCACTGAACCCTGCCTAGTCATACAGAGTCCAATTCAACATCTGTTAGTTGTACGGTAAAATAACAGATAAAGGTATCTGCAGTAGGGCAATCTTGTTTACTAATGACCAACTAAACCACGAGAAGCCAAAATATTCAAAAACTGAATCCCAGACAAACTCAGATTTTTCTGTATTTGTTATATAATACATTTTCCTGTTGATTTTCATATTTTTATATTTGTACTTCATGCATACCCACCCTCCCACAGAATCCTGAGTGTTTTGTTAGTCTTTTGATGAACTACCTACATCCAACTCACTAGCCTATTATTTAACTTCCCACTATTTCAGTTGTACAGCTAAAATTCATGAGTAAGACAGGACAGGGAATTTTATCCACTGATTTCTGCATCATATGTTTCTTCAGACTGGATTGGAACATAGAGGAGGGAAATAATATGCACGGACCTCAGGGTTTTCTCTTTAAAAAGCCACACAGAGGTATGCATATATAAGACTGGCTGATTTTACCTGCACATAGGTTTGTGAAATTTCTAGTTCAATTGCTACTACCTGAAATTTAATTGCTATTACCAGAAATGCAACACATTTCCTATCATCAGAGCAATATGAAGGAGGAACATGGCAAAACTAGTAATAGAGACATTAAAAAAGCAAAGGAAGGGAGTAACTAAACACTGGATAAAACTACAGGACAGTGTAAGGAAACAAAAGCATTAGTAGTTGAATGGGAAGAAACTTGCCAAAAGGAACTATGAGAATAGGGAGAAAACTAAAGAGAAAAATACTCAGTACTTTGAAATAAATAAATGCTATTCTGTCTGAAGTTAACGGATGCATGATTCTAAGGCAATAGAACCTGCACTAAAGACAAAGACACCACACTAAATTTAAATTAATTGAGGAGCCAAGGGTCTGGCATGAGTAACCAGTGGAGATGGTCTTCATTTTTTATACAAAAGTTTTAAATTGTTGGGGTTATAAAACTAGCAAAAAAAAGGTTAAAGTTTTCTAAGAAAACTTCTTTTACAAAGCAACTTCCTCTATTAAAACAAGGCTAAAAATAGCTTCCGCAAAGAAGAAGCTTGTATACAAATTGATACCAATTAAAACATTCCAAGGATTTGTTCTCCTCTATTACTGTAATTTAGATAGTTCAAGTAAATATTCCCCCATAGAACTAAAATCTAAAACATGGCAACATTATACTTGGCTTTTTTATAATGTTGATTTTTAATCCCATTTATTAACCACCCAAGACAAGCTCTCTCTCATAATCTCTTTCACACTTACAGCTACATCCTATTTTTACTGGAACAAATACTATGACTTTCATCAGATTTAGTGCACCAGGATCTAGTAGTTCAGCATGACCACAGATCTCTAGAGGACTACTGATAATCTTTTTCTATCAGGCCTCCTCCTGGGCATAAAATTGAATTTTCAAGACAAAAGAAGACCAACTGGCTGACTGGGCAGCAAAAGCAAAACAGCAGGATATGAATGTGGGTCCTGCCAGAAAGAAAACTGCCACAGTGAAGTGTGGCTCCAATTACAGCTTTTTTCAACTAATTGTCCCAGTTCAGATCACCCATTTAGCTATTATAGGGAAAAGAGCTGCAGTGATTTTGATGGCTGATTCCAAAGTGGGTTCCTAGACATAGCAACATTTTCATGGTATAAAGCAATCATCTCCACTCTCCTTGTAATTCCAAGGGGTGGGGGGAGAGCAGCTGGTTTTGTACTTGAAAGCATCAGCATATCTCCCTGGACTTCCATCTGTAGCCTAATGAGTTGGCAAGTATTTTTTTTGCACTGCAACTTTTCTCAGGATAATTAACAAGATCTAAGATGAACTCTTCAATGCAGATTAAGGCAAACCAGTTCCTTTCCCCATGGAAAGTCACTGCTTACCCACCCACACACGAATGGATGCAACTGGTGGAGTTCTTGCTGGATTCAACAGAGACACCAAGTTGACACTGACCAAGTAGGAGGTTAAGAACCCAGTAGGAGAGACACCAAGTTGACACTGACCAAGTAGGAGGTTAAGAACCCAGTAGGAGAGACACTAAGTTGACACTGACCAAGTAGGAGGTTAAGAACCCAGTAGGAGCTCCACAAGAGAAATGCTCACCCAGCCACATCCTGCTCAAGGCATACTAGTTGGGTAACTTTGCTACTGTCCCACAAATCACCTCGTAAGTAAACAATGAATTAATTTTCCAGTGTCATTCATCTGGTGCTTCTTACAAATGCTAATGTAATACAAAACAACTCCTTAAAAACAGGACAAAGCAAAAGAAACTAGGAAATGCTGAGCCAGCCACTGAAGCATACTACAGTGACATCTGAAATCAGTGAAGGAGCTCTTGAGCAGGGACAGACTTGAAGCTGAGAAGTAAGTGGTAAAGGTCTGACAGTTTTTTTCTGGTAGTCTTACAAGACTGCTGGAGTACTGATACCCTTGTCCCCACAGCACAACTCCACCACTGTGTGACCACCACAACATTGCTGGATTGCTAACATTTTCACCCTGAAGTGGACATTTGGAGTTGCTGTGAGTGGGGCCGAAAATTTTTCTGGGCTAATCTGCCAATAGTGCTAGCACCTAGAGCAGTGAAGCAGGAATCAGAACATGAAAACTTAAACTTCTTATAATTATGGTCAAAGCCCGTTCACAGCCAAGCACCACAACCCTTCAAAAACTGAAGTATGTGAAAAGGTTCACACCACTTCAAAGAGTGGCAGGATTTAACAAGAACCTGGCAGTAAACTTGCTATTTCTGGGCTAGGCTAACCAAGGCTATAGGTATGCTGAGGTGTATCAGTTCAACACAGAATGGCATATCAGGGAAATACAGAAGATTATACAGATGCTTCTTTCAGCTTAGTTAAGTCTTGCCAGTGTCAAGTGCAACTCCCAGAGGACAAGAACCCGCACACTAAAACTCCTCACTGTCCCTGTACTGTTTCCCCCCTTCCCTTTCATGGCCAGACCCCAATATGTCAGAACAAAGAGAGATTTCAGGCTTTAAAGGCAAGAAGGCTGATGTCAGTGACCAAAATTGAACTCCCCAAGGGAGATAAATAAGACCAAGATTAAAAAAAGCTATTTACTTACTCCCATGTAGGTGGCTTAACATTTCCTCTGGGCAACACTTGAAAAGGAGCTAATTATGCACATATAGTAATGGACCAAAAAAGAAGTCCAGCTATTTTAGAATTAATTTATTGATATTTGATACAGAATGTTATTACCAAACTCCAGCTGTCACTTTGGTCATCCTTTTGTTAACATGACATTTTTCTGAAAGAATGCTCTCAGAATATGAAAGCTGATTAAGAGGTCAATGACACAGAACACTGTCCAAGAATAATACCCTCTTTCTGCTAAGTAAATGCTTCAGCTTCTTCTAGTGCAGGAAACTGACACTGGTCTAGGACCACAAAGTTATTCCTATTACACTGAGTGACTAATGGCTATTAATCATTTTATTTCACATATGTTAATACAAAAGGGTGAGGTATCCTCTGTAAAATTACTAACACATTCTATTTCAATCAGTTTACAGAGCAAACTGGGAGCCCTCTCCTGTGGGCTTCAGTAAGGCAAGAAGTCCCACTGACTTTCAAGGGTTCTTATACTTCAGGTCGTGAGTAGAAAACTTAGGCAAATGTGCTTACTCCTCTGCTTTTGTTTAATGTCTCTGGCTTTATAGACTGTCTCACTGCTTGCTGACATTCTTCTTCCCATTCCCAAACAACTGCCGATCTCCTAAATTCAGCACCCCTGCAGCTGTATGAGTGATGCACTGCTGCAGGAAGCTACACATATTGAACCCAAAAACCCTGCTGGAAGCATTTCTGCACCAGCCCCAAGAGGACACTCATGCTGTGCCATGCCAACCAGGGCCAAAAGCTTGTGCTGCAGTGCTTTGGCAGGCCTGATTCTGAGCAAGTGACTACACACGAAGAGTAGCAGACCTTCCAGAGAGCAGACTTGCTTTTGCAGGGAAGCAAGAATAAGGAGTACTCCTTGCAGATGGAAAATGGCAGAGGTGAGGATCTCACACCAGCCCCGCTATGGGAGTAGAATAGGGAACCTGACTTTGCTGTTGATTACCCCACCCAAGAGATGCTTTGCGCTCAACTTTTGGGCTTCATACAAAACTAATAATTTCTTTTTAAAAGTATTTTAAAAAGTATGCTCCTATAAGAAACTATATAACCTATTGTGCTGGTTTTGGCCATTGAAACATGACGTTTCTCAGTCTGTAAAAGAAAAAGGTTATGCTGAGACATGTCAGAGTGGCCCTGAGCTAACCATGAGCAGCCAGGCAGTTACTGCAGCTCAGGTGGCCTGCAGTAACTAATTATTTTGAATTAGCTTTTTTTGAGTTTTAATAATTCAGAAATTTTTTACACATTTTGTCTCTTTGCAAAATTAAACACAAGAAAATGTCATTTATTCATTCCTTTACAAAAACTGTACAGTTTTAAAACAAATAAAAATTGAACTTTTTCCACCATATTGAGGCAGCAAATGCAGCTCTAAACCATGAGCTATAAACTCTTTTATACTAGTATATTAAGAGTACAATTGTTTACATTACAAAATACCTTACTAAATCCCTAAAACTGTAAAAATACACTATTCCTTAATGTTACTCCAGTCACATACAAACACAAAATTATACTGAAATTCTTTGGAATACTTTCATTATTTTTTTCTCTCCAGGGATGACATATGTTTCTAATAACTTGCCACTGAGCAAACAGATTTAACAGCATAGCAGCATGCTGAGAAAGATAGCAGGATTTTCAATTTTCAGATGAAAGCAGCTCTATTCCCTGGCAGCCCTATCCCTAACCCCTTTAGGCCAGATCAAATTTTATCTGAAGCTAACTCGTGCCTGTCTTCAACTTCAATGGAAGTTGAATCAGGGTTTTTACATACCTGCAGTAAACAATTTGAAGCCTATCAATTAGAGTTTTTTAAATCAGTACTTATACCAGAGGGAATCCATAGCAATTAACAGGATTTCTGGACTTGGTTATTTACATATGTTTAGCTAACAGGCGACCCAGATTTTCCAGAGAATATCATCCATCTACTTCGGCAGACTCACAGACTAGTTTAGATTATCAAAAGGAAAGTGTTATGCAAATTACACAACTCTCCCCTGCACCTACTAGCAACACATTTTTAAATCCATTATATTAATTTGCACAACAAAAATCTACGGTACTGTTTCACAAGATCAGGATTAGTTTGCAACACACATCTTACCTTTGGCTCCACAGTTTTCACAGAGAAAATAATGTCTTTCATCTTTAGATACTTTTGTTCTACGTATTAACTTGATGCTGAACCATCTGACAATCTCCATGGCTCAAAAAAGTCTCTGTATGAGAATACTTCTACATTTCACAGAGCTCTCTGATAAAAGGTTTACCTAGTATTTTCAAAGAGGAGTGCTTAATTACAGGTGACATCTGATCACTCCCATTTAGGCACCAGAGTGAGGAACCTCTAATGACACTGTAACCACTTGCACAGGAATTCTTGTTAAACTAAGGCTGCTCACATCAGGAAGCTTTCTTTCACACTTGATTTAGTTCAACTGTTTGAAGAGCTAACCCCAAATCTTCTTCACATCTTCCTGTAATTGCCTTCAGACAGCTGTTTTTACTCTAAATAACTTTTTAATGTGTGAAAAAAGACAAATTATTTTATCAAGTTGTCTAAAGATATTGCCCTGCTAAAAATAAAGATTTTATAGTTAAATAACAGGAAATATGTGAACATATACACGTAAATATAGGGGGAAAAAAGACCAAAGATCTAATACTAGAGGTCTGCATTTGACAAAGATTCAACAAATAAAGTAAATGAGCATTGCAGCTGCTTATATAATGTAAATGGCTGGTGCTACGTTTTTGTTCAGCTTTTCCGGGATTTTTCTGATCAAAATCTTTCTTTCCTAGGAGAGCTCAGTGCTTTGGATCTGACATTTGTCTAGAAGCTTTATAAAGTAAGAATGAACCTATATTTAGCTCCAGAAAGCCATGCTTTTTAATGCATGCAAAGCTGCAGAAGAATCAAAACTAATCTTAATGACAAAAAGTTTTATCAAGCATAATTCTATCTGCTGCCACCCAAATGGGACTAATTTGTTCCATTATCTGTAAAAATACCAGTTAGACACTTAAACGAAAGCTTCTGAAACATATCTGTTCAATTAACAACAATGCAAATGTACAACCACTCAGTCATGCCAGGGGCTGCTCCCCCAAGCATCTTCAAATCTTTCATGAGAAGTCCTATCAATCATCACTAAGGGACCATTTTCTTGCCCCAGCCTTAGCCAGTAGTGTACAATAGGTGGTGGGAACAGGGAAGAGACAGATAGGACCATATTTCTCCCCCGTGCTGCTAGCAGAACCACTGTGCTGTCAGCAGAAATAAGACTAATACAGCTAGCACACACTAGTCCTTCTGGTATCCCTGACTGTATTCCTTCATAATGAGGAGCTAAGAAGTCTTACTTCAAATGAGGGTCATTGGGAACTGAGGAAGGTAGCTGCTGATGAGTCAAGGCATACAAGCTGAAGGAGCTCTTCTGGGAAAATAATTCCGTCTTCTCTTTTCTTTTTACCTGAACAAGGACTGCAAGATAATCTGTGTGACAGAGCCTCAGGAAGTCTTCTTAGCTTCCGTTGTACTTACAGAGGGTTTGGGAGTACTTGGACTTTCCAAGAAGTGTTAGTATTTTGCAGAATCAGGTGCCTTATTAACAACTAGACAGACCGGTAGGCATTTGTAAATTGCATCTCTACCCCAGGAAGTTAAAACAGAAAGTGTGTTTAACATCAAGTGTATGTATGTAACTGCAAATACGCAGTGTGTAACAGCACATACGCAGAGTAGGCTCACAGGCTCTCTGAGCTGTGTCCCAAGCAGAATATGGGCAGATGACATCAAGTTTTATATGCATGAATGCATCTGCCAAAACACTTTCATATTTGTTGTGATGAGGACTCTGATAAATGTTCAAAACATATAGAGTAAGAATTTGATACTTGGTATTGTCAGGGCACTGTACACTTGTGCCATTCATACACATTTACAAGAGAAGATATTGCTACTTTCATTGTACTGGCCCTGTGAAGGCTCATGACGTTGTTAGGTCAAATTCTGGTATGACAAACTTCAGCAGAGACAAAACTTGGTCAATAAGAATAGATGTCAAGTACCTCAAATATCTAGGAGGGAAAATTCTGAAACACAAACATAGTTTTATTACACATCTGTTATGCAAATAACATTCACACACCACTTATTCTGAAGTTTAAATATATGAAAGTAGGAAATGAGAAGTTAATAACAAAACCAGAAGTCAGTTAGAAACTAATTTTCTCCAAAATGAAATAGCAACTCTTTGAAAGCAGGTATAATGGTTAAAAATTATTAAAACATAATCTATTTTTTTTAAT
Organism: Grantiella picta; assembly: GCA_013397955.1. NCBI lineage: Eukaryota > Metazoa > Chordata > Aves > Passeriformes > Meliphagidae > Grantiella > Grantiella picta. Next base: position 289,611 of record VZRM01000703.1, read on the forward strand.
GTCAACTACTTCTTTAATAACAATTGTATGATTCTCATTTTTCCTTTAGAACAAGAGAAGAACATGGACTGCAGAATGCTGCTCATGTAACTGGGCCATGCAGTTTGGAACTTAATGGACTTGGTTGTGGTTTATGTAAGATGTTGCAAAACCACCACAAAGTGCACAATATAAGGAATTTCATAGAACCTTGTCTATTATATTTATTTCTATAGTTAGCAACATAATATCCAACTAGGCTAAAAAAAGATCCACCCAGCGCTACAGAACTGCTGCTACCATCATCTCAGTTCTATAGCAAAGCTTGGGGCTTATGGTCCCCAGTGGGTCAGGGACATCCCTGCCTGTCAGAGAAGCATGTGCAACAACACAGTGTGGAATTACCAATAACACACCAAGCATGACTCTGCCTTTACTTTGCTCCTTATACAAAATGATCTTGAACGACTTAAAATACAGAACTCTGTACCACTCGAGAGTTAGGCAAACATTGTAAATCTTGTATTTTACAAAGGGCAAATAGAACCACAGACGGTAGACTCACCCACCACAGTGGCAGGGGAAGGAATAGTGGTTAGAAGTGAACCAACTAATGTGCTGCTAAGTTTACAATTACTTTTATTTTGCAAACTGCTTCTAGTATTTCAAGCCTCGCTGCCAACAACAGGGTCACTTTCTAAAATTGAAGACTCATTTCTTTCCTCTCATCGAGTCACAGGAATTAGATGAAATTATCAAGGATTCAGGAAGAAATAAAGTAAAACTGATCTCCCACACTTCTGGTTTTTTTGAGCTTCTGTCTGCTTTTGGAATGTAACTTAACTGAGTAAAGGTGGATAGCACTCTAATAGCTAAGCATTTAAATACTTCTAATACATAACCCACTAATACTCACTGAAGATACACACCTTCCCCAGTAGGCATACTAACAACATTAACATAAAATGCTATTAAGACCAAAATGTTAGATGTCCTTGCCTCTATAAACTGGAGATGGTTTTCAAGACTTACCTATCTGCATAGGTATGGATGTTCAGTTAGTATTACGACACAGTCCACAATCTAAGAGACAATCCTGAAGACACCTGACTAGACAAACAGGTGTTCACCAGGAAACCAAAGTTTTTCATGTAGGTCTTGTACCACATTCACATAGAAGTGCTGGTTTGCCAAGGCCTCAGAACTGCCATGGAAGGCAGCGCTGAGCTGCAGGGCAGGACAGCTGGGGAACCCAGCGTAGTGGCAGCAGCAGAGAAATGACCACGTCTTGTGGCCTCCAAGGCCAATGTATCCTTCCCCACTGATTCCCTAGGAATCACATATTCGAGTACACATGAAGACTTCCTGGCAGAAATCCTATCTTTAATAAATTAACGGCAGTGTGATATTGTTTTTTTCCGGAGATTATCTTTCACAAGACATTTTTTCATCTCTCCTACTTCAGCTGCACCCTGTCCGTAAAGCGGGGAGCAGCCTGGGAAGACATATATTGATATCTGCACGCCACTGCCAGCTTCTTTGAAGAGAGAAAACTAAACCTCTGTGGCTAGAAGTATCAGACTGAGATCCTTCAAGGAAAAAAAAAAAGAAAAAAAAAAGAAAATCGACAGAAGAGTGCCACTTCGCACTAAAACCCCCAATAACCAGAAAAATCACAATCAGACCAGCTGTTAAGACGACGAGTCGACGTTTGTCTGGTTTTAAAAAAAAGGAGAGCTGCCCAATCCTGAGCGGAGCGGCTCCGGCTCTCCCGGTGTTTACCTTCCCGGGCACCCGGCGAAGCGCCCGGCGCCGGGGACGTTTCTGCACTTCAACACGCTCGAAGTTACCCCGCGGCCCCCACCGGGGCTCCGCCGCCTCTCCCCGGCCCGCGCCGCGCCCGGCGGACGGAGGGTCGGGCGGGGGCGTTCGCGCAAGCCCTG
>VZRM01000703.1:291538-306768 GCA_013397955.1 Grantiella picta
CCCTCCGCCCGCCACGGGCGTCCGAGCCCTCTGCCGCCGGGGGCAGCCGCGTCCCGGGCCGTTTGTCCGGCCGGGCCGGGCTCGGGGCCGCCGTAGCGCGGCGTGCCGGGCGCCGCAGTGCCGAGCAACGCGTCGGCCTCGGAATAAATCTCCAGTAGGTCAGCGCTGAGAGGACGCGGGGACAGTAACTGCTTCGGGGCCAGGTGTGCCTGCGGGTTCGCCACAGCCCCGCGGCCAGCGCTCCGCGCCCCCGTCACCAACACGGTCAATTCGGCCGCTTGGCCCCAGCCATCCCCACTGAAGTACGAAGGAATTAACAGTGTAGTTTCTCATGTAGAAATCTAACGCCTGTTCAGGATCTCGTGACTCACGGGCTTCCAAACAATTAAAGCATCCATCAAAATAGGTATTTAGATGCTGTGAATGAAGTTAGAAAGGAAAATTTCAGATTGTGGCCTCTCAGCAAAGGAGAGGGGTTGTCTTGCTCTCAATACAGAAAGACAAACCACAACCTGTCTGGGGGGCACCGATACCATGCAATGATGCAATGGGGATTGTGCAGAGTACAAAATCTTGTCCGCTAATATTTTCAAGGCTGGCTTACCTCCTCCAAGCCAGGAAACAAGGGCAGTACTGCAATTAGAGTGAGAAACGAGGGTTGGATAGAAGTTGCAAGTGCTATCAGGCTGGTACATCTGACCAGTGCCACATTGTCTGATATGATCCCCATATGGCTGTTGTCATTACTATTTGCAGTTGCAAAGGGGTTTTCAAGCCTCCTTTCATGGCTGCAGCTTTTTTTTCTGAAAGTTTTTTTCTAACTTTGGGTGTCTAGCCTACGTTACTCTGCCAAGTCTTGGGTACATTGCCAGTTGGCAGCCTTGCATGTCCAGCCATCATTGGTGTGCAGAGCCACCTCTCTGAAAGATGCAGGTAGGCTAACTGCTCAGTTAGGGCTGGCCCTGGCCATATCCATTCCACTTCTGAGACGCAGCAGGCAGGCTACTTTTGCCTAGCAATGCCACACAGTCCCTACTTGCTGTGGGTCTTGCCTCTTCTTGCCTCTCCCATATTTCAGCCCTTTCTCTTGTCTTAGAACCCAACTAAACAGTGGCAATACTGAAAAGGGAGGCAAGGCACTGACACAAAGCCAGGCCAACACACAAAAAAGCTTAACTATGCAGAGCTTGTATCATCTTGCACCTCAATCCAGGGAACTAAGCCTCTGGAAAGGTACTGGGGAATACTAAAATTAATCTTTAATTTGGAAATATGAAACTGTATTCCTTCAATGTTTCCTGGGGGAACAGGTTTCTTGATAGCCTGTTCAGGAGTTTGGACTGCAACAGGAACCATGAACATCGGCAATATCAAGGTACACTTGGCTTGAAGTATACTTTGGCTGTCCTGGCCAAACAGTAAACTGTCCTAGACAATGGTGTCAGAGGGTAGTCACAGGCAGAATGATCAACTGTTAGCTGCCTCCTTCCTTCCAGCTCTCTCTCAGCCATCTTCCTAACCCTTCATCAGGAACAAGCCACCCTTCAAACAAGCAAAGGCAGCTTCTCAACACCATTAGGCATTCTTGCCTACCTGTCTCCCACACCTAGTACACTGGGCTAGCCATTTTTCTAGAAAATAGATGTGAGATCCTGAAATCCCCAAACCAGACACAGCTCACCATTAGTCCTGGCTCAAAGACAGGAGAGTAATGCCAACTACACAATAGCAGAGAGGAAGGTTCCTCCTGCCAAGCTGAGGCAGGAATGCCGAACACTTCTATTTTCTTGCCAAACAGCTCTTGGACAAAGTCAAACAGCCTGCTGTTGCTAAAATGATAGCAAGCATACTTGGAGCAACCACTGAAATAGAGAAGAGAATCTCAGTGATTGATTCTTGGAGAACTGAATTTGAGCAATCCTAGAACTGGAAGGGCAAGACTAAGTGAGCTGGACCAGGAGCATGAGATGCCTTGTCAGAAATAATATGAGCGTGCAAAGAGTCTATGTAGGAGAAGTAGGAGTTGACAGTGATAACTGAGTGATCTACAAGAAAGCAGTATGCAATGATGGCATTTGCAGCAGGAGCTGGGATGTCTTCCTCACTTTGAATCAAATGCAGCCTCCTCAAACCTCAGCGCATCACATCTTTCTGGCTCATTTCTCACACCACCCCATCCAGGTACTTGCATCATGTCTGGTAATTGAAGAGGTGTGCAAGCAGCACTACCTGGCTGGCCAGCCAGCCCCCCTTGGTGAGATACAAGCTACCCCTCCATACTCTCATTTCTTCACCCCATGTTGTTACCACAAAGCTCAGTGTATCTGTAAATAGTTTTACATAATTGGTCTGAGTAAAAAGGATTTTTTCAGTCTTCTGCATTATTTACACTGCCTTTCTGAGAGAAAAACAGCAATTGTTTCCCCAATTATTTTTCTTTGTTCAACATATGTTTCCATTGGTACTCTTGGAAATGCAGGATGCTGATGGGCCTAATGAAGGATGGATTTGTGAAAGGGTTATCCTCATGTATGAAACTTCAGAGCATGTTTCTGTCACAGAAGAGGGGCAGGCAACAGGAACCACAGAAAGCAGAGACCAGAAACAAGAGAAACAATGCATGAGCTTATTGCTTTCAAATCAGCAAGAACGTACACATAAGCAGAAAGTAGCTGGGTATTTAACATAAAACATTCTGCCAGAGCATCCCTCAGAATTTGGCCCTCCTTGTTCCCACGGGCAAATGAACAAGCCATAGCAGGCACTGATTCTGTCTCAGCTTCCTACTCCCAGGCTTCAGCCATCTGCTTCCCCTTACACTCACAAATTTTGTGCACAGTACAGCAGTAAAACAAGATCCTGATATGGAGGCTATTTTCAGATTTCTATGAAGTCTCCATTCTGGCAGTCAAACTATGATGAAACAGTGATGACTTAGACTACTTTATGAACAAAAGCATGAAATGCATTCAAAATCAGCTAGTTACAAGGACAGAATAGTTAATCCACTGATTTTGGTACACTAAAATAATTGTGCTGCCCACGGCCAAGCTGAAACTATGATGACAACTCTGCTTGAAGGGAAGAGGATGGTAATGGTCTTTCTACAAAACCTCTGCACAATGAAGGAGGGTGGAAGTTGAGCAACACTTACTATGACATTCTCTACATCCATTATCCAAAAGTAGTGTGGGTTGGGCATCTTGTAAAGCAAAAGGCAGGTGTCACATTCCACATCACAGTGCTAGCTTTCAACTTTTCTACCCCAATAGGCAGTGGAAAAGTAGGAGTCATGTTGATCTAACTTGCCAAATAATGAGTGAGCTTGTTTACAGACACCCAAGAACATTACTTTTCCCATTCTGAAGTGCTTTTTCTGTTGATGTTCTTCTCATCTTCACTGCATAAGTTGTGTCACTGGGCATTGTATTGCTGAGACCCAGATACTCTGTGGAGTGGAAATTCTTCATCTGCAATTCATTCAGTTTCATCAGATCTAAAAACTGACCTAGAAATGGGGCAAATCCTCTTAATGTAACTCCTTTTCTGTCTGCTCCCTCTTGTATACAGTTCATAATGAGTAGATAATGCTATTCCTACAAGAAATCTGCAAGAAACTATGCTGCAAATTTTGATACCAAAGAGCCACTGGAAGAGGTCTGCAAAATGGTGTGAAAATGGCACCTAGGAAGTAGAAAGCAAAAGGGTATATTATTAGATACCCTTGTAGTAGCAAGGTAAGAGAGGCCTTTTGGCAGCAACACTGGGATTTTTGGAAAGGGAAACCTAATTTTGGAAAAGCCAAGTCCTTAGAAAAGTTGCCTGCAAGCATTCCTAGAGTTCAGCTGGGCTGGTATCTCACAAAGCTCTGGAGAGTTGAAAAGCACTTTGGGACACTAGGCAGCAAGCCTGTGAATTGGCTGGCACAAAGACTATATTGTGTGTTTAGGTTAATTTAACTGATATTTACTCAAGTACTCACCACTGGAACCAAATTTATACTGCCAGATTTTCTGTCAATGTGCAGATATAAACTTAATGGACGCTCAACCACAATTGTTAGAACTCGCAGAAAAAATATGGCTCAGTGGAAACAAGAAACTCCACTGAAATTGTAAGAAGATCTATTGAGAATCATTTGTTCTGAAGCATCAACACATCAACACAGACTTTTGTGATCAATTAGCTACAGACCAGGGAAAATTACCACAAAGGATTGCTGCAATGCTGCCAGGCTACAGCTGCCCAGTGAAGTTTTCCAAACTGGGAAATGGATAAAGGAAATCTGAATTTGAGGGGATGAAAAGTATTTTACACTTGTCTAGAATATTGACTAGCAACTTAGAGTAAATATGAAATGCAAGTAGGCCAGTTGGAGCACTTACAAGATCAGGCTTGCAAAAAGCAATTTAAAAATAGAGGATTAAGTCCTGAGCCACCATATAGTTAATGATAACACTCACTGGTAAAGAAACACCATCTGAATTAGGCTGAAAGGGCTCTGTGGTATTAGAACAGTAAATTCTCAGTAACTACATAAGTTAATAGCCCACTAAATTTCATTGATAATTATCCAATCAGTGTTGGGAACATTATTTTGCAATTACTTTGGGCAATCCCCTCTAAAAATATGCTCTAAGTGAACCAACACTGGTATAAAGTTTAAAAAATGTTTTTCCTCTGGAGCAGAAATCATAATAGCAGCTGCACAATTGTGGTGGCTTTCTTGCAAAGAAAAGATGAGGAACAGAGTGAACTGCTTCATAAGCAACTGTAGTTCACATAAGCTATCTGCAGCCATAAATTTACCAGCAGCTAATGTTGCTATATTAATCTGAAAACTGCTGCCACTCGGGAAGAACACATCTCATGTCATGCTCTATGTTCAGAGCCATTTCACCATTTAGTTTCAAAATGCCTCTGAACATGAGTCAGAGCCCTCAAATGTCACAGTTCTCACAGACTTGAAATAAAAATGAATCCCTGTTCATTTCCAAGTGAATGCCTAATAGAAGTCATCTAATAGACAAACCACAAGCTAAAATGCATGCAAGCAGGTTTGATATTAGGTGCAGAAGAAAATGTGAGAAAAGAAAATGAAAATAAGATCCCAAAGGATTTTTTTAAACACTTTACTACATATAACTAAGAAGCAGCAATGAGTTAAAATTTTCTGGTAATGAACTGAGAATTACTCTGATATGAAATGGATATATGCAGTTTGCAGTTAGTATTAAGTGCTCAGTGTATGACTGAAATTTAGGAGTAACCATCCATTAAAAAGCCAAGGCATTATTTACTAAGAAAAAAGATCTAACAAAAAGAGAAGACATTTCATGTGTCACTGAGGAGGTGTATCAAAAAGCATAACTCTGTCAGTCAGTGCTTGGAGATCAGTATTCTACCACATAAAATGTGGTGACATCTCTGTATGGACTACATAGAACTAAATCACATTGTTGGAAGAGAATCTGATCTGTTATCACTGTAAGCAATACCCTGGCTTCTGTAGCACATTCAACCATACTTTTTACTTCGGATATTAGAACATGATTATTGACAAGTGTACAAAAAGTGACTGCTCTCTCAGCTGGGCAAGATCTGTATAGACATAATGCAAGGGTTTTAACTTGTGCACATTTGCTTTTGAGCAAATTTTGTTTGAGGATGTGGTATGATGCAGCTGGATGTTTAGTGTAGTATGTTACACTTGTTGAAGAGGAGCTGTAAACCCTACAAGTAGTTTAATATAAGAAAGAAAATTTGGCTTTACAGAACTTGACAACACTCTCAGGTCAGGAAAAAAGAAGAATTCTGTAGAATGCTCTCAGCAAGTTTGCTGACAACACCAAGCTGAGTGGTGTGAACAACACACTGGAGGGAAGGGATGTCATCCTGAGGGACCTTGAGAGACTTAGGAGGAGGATCTGTGTGAACCTCATGAAGTTCAACAAGGCTGAGTGCAAGGTCCTGCACACGGATTAAGGTAATTCTAAAGACAATTACAGGCTGGGAGGAGAATGGATTGAGAGCAGCCCTGCTGAGAAGGACTTGGGAGTGCTGGTGGATGAGAAGCTGGACATGACCTGTCAACATGTACTTGCACCCCAGAAAGCCAGTTGTATGCTAGGCTGCATCAAAAGTGTGGTCTGTAGGTCAGGGGACATGGTTAATTTCCTCTACTGTGCTCTTGTGAGACCCCACCTGGAGTGCTGCATCCAGCTTTGGGTGTCCCAACATAAGAAGGACGTGGACCTTATGGAGTGAGTCCAGAGGAGAGCTACAAAGATGATCAGAGGGACAGAGCACCTCTCTTATGAAGAACAGCTGAGACCTGTTCAGTTTGGAGAAGAGAAGGTTCTGGGGAGGCTTTATTGTGTCCTTCCAGTACCTAAAAGGGGCCTACAAGAAGGCTGGAGAGACTTTTTACAGTGGCTTTATTAGGATGAAATTCTTTACTCTGAGGATGGTGAAGCACTGGAACAGGTCCCCCAGAGAAGCTGCAGCCGCCACATCCCTGGAAGTGTTCAAGGCCAGGTTGAATAGAGCCTTGAGGAACCTGGTCTAGTGGAAGGTGTCACCCATGACAGGGGGTTGGAAGTAGGTGATCTTTAAGATACCTTCCAACCCAAACCATGCTGTAATTCAATTCAACTCACACGTCATAGTTAATAAATTTTGCAAAAACACCACACAGATTAAGAGAGACAATTTTGGTGAAACCATTTTGGTGTTTGAAAGTATGAATTTACATTTTTGGTGTTTAAAAAGGTTCTGCGGTTACCTTCTTGTGGCTACCGAGGTAATTATTAGACATAGATGACATCTCTAAAACTGATGGTAATTACTGAAAAAAAAGGATGGAAATATTTGAAACCGAAGCTGTATTACAGCAAAAGCCTAACTCCTTTGTAGAGAAAATACTGAGGAAGCCACTCTGTTCACAGTGATTCCCAGTGACAGGACAAGAGCTAAACATATGAAAACATTTCTTTATTCTAATAATAAATGAACACTAGTAGAGGTTGCCCAGAAAGGCTACAATGTCTCATATCCATAGAGACATTCAAATGGACATGGTCCTGGTGAGGCAACCTGCTCTGGCTGACTCCACTTTGACAGGAAGGGTGGACTAGATGATCTCAAGAGGTCCCTTCCAATCTTGACCCTGCTATGATTCTGTGATACTGTGCCACTCAAGAGGGCATGCAGGAGTAGATGCACCTGCAAAGCATTTTCACTGCAATTTCTGTGGGAGTAAAATTATTTGCAATGAGTGATATTAAGATACAGGGATAGTACAGCACCTAAAAATATGTCTGCAGAAAATGTTAATATCTTTTTTCTGCTCTGTGTTTGGGGAGGGGACCAACAGCGTAATATCACAACATTCCTAGGACTAAGAGTAGAATCTGTAAAATCTTGACAGACAATCATACAGCTTGACTGAATATTTCCCAGTATGACTAACCTCTGTTTGGGGAAATAAAGATACAGCCTAGAATACTGCCTTTAAAAGCTAGTCCAATTCACCATGTGATCTTTTTACACTGTCAGAAAGATGGGAAAACTGTAACAGGGAATTTTATGAGATGGATTATACTTCACTGAAACTGCTGCAATTGCTACCCTTCATTTGAGAAAAATGTTCAAGACAGGATACTCCTTACATCTAAACTAGATCTTCCACCTAAACAAAGGCATATGCTACTACTGAAAAGAAAGACACACAGAATAGTAGGGATTTTCTAGATACTGTTCTGTGAAACATTGTGTGCCTGCCAGAAATCCACAGACCAGAGAAATGGCTTGTATCTGCTGTGTTCAGGGAAACTGTACATTACTTAACTCAGAACACTATTTCAGCCTTGTTTGTTTAACCTGACTTTATCCCCAAGGTTCTCTAAGAAGTTGTCAGATGCTGTGTTCTTGCTAGCCACATGGACAAATTGGAGACAATCAGGTTAGGAAAACAACAAATCATACTGTCTGGACTTCCTATTGTTGAATTGATCCTTACTGATTTCTATGATTTCAAATGCTGTTCAATTAACTTTTTAACAGAACTGTGGTGACTAGGGGTAGACTTAATTAGAATTAATGATTAATTAGCTTTGCACTAGGTTTAGACCTAATGATTTAACTCTAAATTATTATTCTACTGTAGTAAGATCAATAGAAAATTTTGGGGTTTTTTTCCTAATACAGAATTGTTCTAGTCTCCAAAATGCAGCTATTTTAGGATGGTATCAACATATCTACAACAAGAGAGCCTGATAAATTACCCATCTGTCACGGCTGAGCTCATTCCAGATGATCTCTGACAAACTTAACTATTTTGTAAATTTTTATTGTAGACAGTTCCAAAAGACTTCCATCAGTTGTGGATTTGGTACCCATCATGACAGATTATACTGTAGTTTAACAAAATGGCCATCATTAGAGGTAAGTTCAAATTCTAGATACAATTTTCCAAAAGCTTCAGAATCAAAAATTGCTGGATCAAGCAATAATAGCTGAATTCAAGAACCCCAGATTTCTTTTTTATTAGTCCTACCTTTCAGGATCCCTAAAAAGTCTTGTGCTTTACAAAACACAGAGACCACTGAAGGAATTCTTAACAATTGATATGCAAAGTATACTGGAGTATGTTGTCTCTGTGGCTTGGCTTCCAGTAAATTTCTGATTTTACTGCACATATTCTTGTATTACACTGTGGTTATTCATACATCTTAAATCCATATTATCTTATAGCTGGAAACCTTTTTAGAGGTGGGACTACATGTACTTTGTAAGACTATTGCGTGCCAGGAGCTTAATCCATCTCTGCAGCCTGCATTGATGGCTCTATGTCTCAGGCCACATACATTAAGAGGAAAGGTGTCCAGTCTCATCCTTTTCTCCCGAGAAGACACTGCAGTGGTGTAGGAGATCAGTTTGCAACATACACTCCTTGAATAAGCGTTGCCTGTCTTCTCAAAGGAAAATACAGAAAGCCAGGTGCAACCATCCCAGAGACAGAAATTTGATATATGTGCTGGCAGTTGGACCACTTTATACACAGTGACCTTCCCAGCAGTTAGCTTATCAACACTGTCAGGAATATGAAAATATTTTAGCAATTAAACACCACTACCAAAGAAAGTGGGTTTATTTTTCATTTATTCTGGATTCCCCTATTAATTCAATTACGGCTTAACGATTATTTGCTGTTCCAGTTTTAATTCCAAACTCAAATCTCCTAATGAGAGACTCTAACTCCACCCCTAAGCAATCACTTCAAAATATTAATGCCATTTTATCTTCTCTCTTGCTTACTTGCTGCATTTAGGCATTTCCTTGGCTACCACTGCACTGAACAAATTTAAGCTTCTAGCTAAAAGGTCTGGTACAATTCAGTTCCTATGACTTTCATGAAAAGGAGGTTTTCTGAGTATCAGTCTGGATCTGACTTCAGCCCCTATAGTCATTAAAATAGCAGCAATTTTTATTCAGTAACAACTCCTAAGGACATGAGGAGAAGATAATGTCCAGTTGGTCCAGAAAAGCTGTCCATCTGGCCTTTTAAGGCAGCTCTAATTCCATTTTGTACCTTTTTATGAAAGAAAGATCACAATATTTAATTAAATAATGTTACATAGATTTGATAATGTACTAAAAGTTATGACATTAATAGATGATAATACAAAATACTTAAAATGGTACAAATTCTTCACTCAGGGTTGAAAATGTTTTCTGAGTGGAAAACAATATACCAGCAACATAGCATGATGACTAAGTTCTTTAAATCATTGGTCAAATCCTCTCTTCCCTTATAACTCTAATATTCATAGAACTATAAACAAAGCCAGGTTAGACTGTGAAGTCTATTTCTGTATTCACAGCTTACATTCATTTTGAAAGGACCCTCAGAAAGATTGCTATCTTATTTTTCTAATAGGAAGAAAGGAGCAAAGCTTTATACTTTCTTTACAAGAAGTGCTTCTAGTTCCCTCTAATCAGCTTGCCAGTCTGTGGTTGCTAAATTTTTCAAGGAATTGATCATTAAGTATGCTAATGAACTTGGGATCTCCTGAAAAATTACAAAACTATTTCACAGTGGGCCTACTTCCCCCCACCCCTTTTTTTTCTTCATGAAGCCACGAGAATTGGCCCCTAGACCCTAAGGTGTATGTACCACCAGTTGAAAATCACTCCTCCACAAAAAAGTGGAAGCTTAAAATCCCAGTAGTTTTGCTAACAGACTTAAAAGCATTGGGTCTTTGCACTAGGTTTTCCTACTAGAAACATCAGGTTCAGATGTAACATTAATTTAGAAGATATCAACAGACCAATATCAAATTAATGGAAAGTCCAGGATGTTCTGTCAATTTCTAATAACAGCCCTTAACAAGTGAAGAACAATAGGGTGTTACTAAACGACAAAAAAACCCTGCATATTCATTATTTAATAAAAACGTTGCTAAGCCATAGATTGATTGATGTAAAATCAATAACTGGATTGATTTCTGATCTAACTCCACTAATTCAGATGAATTGAATCATATGAATTCAACCTGAGTGAATTCACATCACTCTGATGTTTAGTTAAAACCCTTACTGGCTTTAAATGCATTTATATTTCAGCTGCTAATGACATGAAAAGCACAATTTGGTAAGTGTAGGCATCATGAGTGAATACCTCCTCTCTCTTCCAGAACACCGAACAATTTCTGTTCTACTGGTTTTGGCATTTCTGCCTACAGTACTCCTACAAGTTCTTCCTCAACACCTTTACAGGAAAGCTGGACAAGGCAGTGACAATACCATGAGGTGTTTGTAAGGCAAAGAGCTTCCCAACAGAGGGATCCGTCTCAGGCGAGCAAGCCAAACTGCCCTGTTCCACCCAGGAGAGGGCACTCTTACACCTGGCCACGCAACCGGACATGGACACCTATAGGAGGAACAGGAAAGTTAAGATGACTTCTTAAAACTCGGTCAACTTGCGCGACCAGTTATTTTTATGATAATGCTCTTCTCCGGAATAAGCTGAATCATCCAGACGCTGCCACAACAGAAACACAGTATGACAGACAATAAACGTGCAGGCTAAATTTATTCATAGTCTCTGAAGTGTGCTGAATGACATGCAGATAAAAAAGACAATTTCTGGCATTTAGGCCTCACTGTTAAAACCTGGGATTATAGAAAGCGAGTTGTAGGTGTCACTTCCGTGGAAAATGAAGGCTAAATTTAAAAATAACCTAGTTATATGAATATTATTTGTTGCTTTAAAAAAATAAAGCATTATTATAAATGAGCATACAAACATTTAAATGCAAAGCGCATATAATTTAACACAGCCGGCAAATACAATCCTTATATGGATATCTCATGAAAAAAAAAGTATTAAAAATGCTACAGGTTCAACCCCTGTTTCTAAAGGGATTGAAATCAATATACATATCTCTTGAGACAGCTTTCATCTCCAATAAGTAATCCTCCAGCAACAATGAGAGAAGATCAAGCCTGACATTTTTGATTTTTCTAAACTAAAGAAGCCAGGATGAGGAGGTGGTAGTTTTGTTATGCAAGACATAAAACAGTAAAAGAGGAATAGAATACTGCCCACTGGAAAGGCATTGTTTCAAAAATCTCATTTTCCTCTAATCACAGGGGACAATCTCAATAATTCCAAATTTTCTCTGAGTACTTCTACTAGAAAAACGTCCTATTAATATGAGTAGAATAAAATTAGGAAAATATGGAAATGAGAAAAAAGATCACCAAGAATCTTAACTTGAAGATCAGAAAGTTAATCATACTTAGTGCTGTCATAAGCATCTTGGAGTCCCCAGGCAGTACACTGCGACTGGGGACATACATAGTCTGGGAGACAAGAACATACATGCGGTGACTATATTGGATGTACAGCAAGTGAGTCCAATGCTCTACAACAACACAAACTCAGCCACTTTTCCATGAAAATGTGGGGAACTGTTTCCTATACATAAGTTGTATGACAGACAGTACTTCCCATATTACATGGGAAATGGCATAATGTTTAGGATGTTTGATTATCCTAGCATTGGCTAATGAATATTGTTAGCCTTTCCATATTGGGAGCTTGGGCTGAGACCTTACAACCACTGACCTTACTGAGGTCAGTATTGTAAGGTAGTAAGAGGTAAGTATACTGAGGAGGTATTATAGGCACTGATCCTATCAACTTTCCTCCTGCAATAATCTTGCATAGTTTGAACTTCATTTAATACACCATATCTCCTGCTCCCACTTCCATAAGTATTTCAAAACAATATGCCAACCATAATAAGCAATGCATAGATACTCAGAATTGTATCTCCCACTCTATTAGTTGTGATCAACACCAGTAGCTAAAAGCATAAACCAATCTGCCGCCAGTTTATAAAGGTTGCTATTGAAAGAACTGTTCAGTGTGAGGCTAAAAGGATGATAGGATCAATGAAAGAACTATCTCCTGAAATCAGATATACTACAAATTTTTTTTATTAAAAAAGCGAGCTATGTTCAATGGACTACAGTTTTACATTTTGTGTATGGATTTTCCTAAGGGCATAAGGCTAATGAGAACTTACTTCAGAGGATAGACTCAGGGCATTACTATCAACATACCATAAAATGTATAATGGAGTCAGACATGGAAGTCACTGAAATCACACAAAGAGGCTATGTTCTCAATTTTTGGCTAAGCATTTTCTTTTTTTAACAAAGCAAAAGTAAAGCAACAAACCAACAAAGAAAACAAAAAACCAAAAACTGAACCCCAAAGCACCAATTCAAAGTCTATGGTCCTGTTCTACCCTAAAGCCCTGTAGAATCTTCTGTAAAACAGTAAACTGTAATAAATTATAAAACACTGTAGGAATATAAAATTATAACCCCAGCATGCTGATTAAGTAAGGTACTCATTTTTGTGTAGATTTTGATCCTGGCAACACTCACCACTACTCTGTTCCACCAGACAGAAGCCTTTCTATATCTGTATTTCAGCAAAGAAAAAATTAACACAGTATATGGCAAATATGAAATAGTTGTGAGATAAATGAAAAATGCCTATATAAGGACAAGGGAAAGGAGTGGGGTATACCAAGGAAAAGTGATACAGTAATTCATATTAATTTCATTTTTCCTGTAGCAGACTCTGACATTTGTAATCCAAATGAGCACATGAAAACGAACCTAGGTACAAACCAGGCAAAATCATTGCCCTTTACCATGGCTGTTACTGGATGTCTACTACCTATAACATAAAAGCATACTCACAGAAACACAAAGGATTTTGACACTTGATAAAGGTCATGTTTTCCACTCCATTCAGAGAAAAATCTGAATACTGGAAATTCAGCTTCTTTCTCTGAGCTGTCTGAAAAGACATGAAGCATTTAACCTGGAGATTTTATGTACTACCTTTATTATTTTTGTCTGTAGTACTCATAGTTGCTCAGCCTTCTATAAACCTAACTTTCATCTGAGGCAAAAAAAGAGTTATTACCCTTTCTTTATTGGTGAGAGCCAATAGCACAGAAAAGCCATAGCCTACTTCGTCAAAAGGAACTTAGGACACATAAGTGGGACTTGGATGTCTAAATTACTCTGAAGATGAATGTCCAAGATTACACTATAAGTCATTAAAAACAAACCAAGCCTACTGCACAATGGTCTTTTCCATAAAGGTACTGAAAACCCCAGCCAAAAACCTGCATTGTATAATAAATTAAAAAGTTTTCATCTGAAAAAGAACTAATTTGCTGTACAACATTTTTGCAGAAAAATGGACTTTTTCCAGTCAAGCTACAGGGCAAGAGTAAATGCAGAGAAAGGACTGCATGCACCTGTATATAGTTGACAGGTTGTGGTGCGGTTTTTTGTGTTTTGTTTTTGTTTGTTTGGTTTGGTTTTTTGGGTTTTTTTGTTGCTTGGGCCTCTGCTTTCTTTATTGTGTATATAGTAGTCAAAATGCTGTGTATGTTAATGGAGATAAATGAACAGCACTTGCAGGTAACAGCCCTACCAGAAGCTGCCATATGTTGAGATAAATGTCTATGTTACGCATTGTCTTGCGTCGCACTGTTAAAAAGGGGTCCTGTAAAATGTTTCTATAAACCCCAATGTGTTGAAAGCCTCTAGTTTCTAATAAACAACAGTTCAAAATGCAATCTCATGTTCCCTCTGAAAACCTGTCTATGCTCTTCGATAGTATACCTTATTTTACACACCACAGGCTAGCAGTTAAGGTTACTGTTACCCTGTTTCAGAACAGAAGCAACATCTGTGGGTGCCTGTGTTTGCTTCTGCAACAAAATGGCCATTAGACAGGGCTGACCTTTGCCTTCTACTCTACTTTTAAAATATTGTAACAGAATCTGTAAAAATAAGCAGTTCGTTTCACTGTCCCCCTTGAGTTACCTGTTCCTGGGCCTGCAAGTGTCCCTGGTCCCGTGTGAGAAGCTACCAGCGTCTCCAGAGAAAGGGAAAGGGGAAGAGGACTAGGAGCTGGTCGGGGAGAGCGATGTGTAAGGAGTAACATTTTTCTCTACCGAGCATAAGGTGGAAATAAATAGATGAGAACCGCTGCTAGGGGCCAGGATGAGCAGATTCTCAAGTTACGTGAGAGCCCTCTGGTTCTTTTCGCTCGGGGGCTTCACCAGCAGACATACCAGCTGCTCCCGGAGCCAGCTGTTTCCTCAGCGACACCTCAGACATTTCCCCGGCTACCGCGGGCCGGGCCCGGCCCTGCCAAGGGTGCTCCTTCACCGCTGCGCCGGCCCGGTGCCTCAGCTCACACCGCTGCGGGTGCAGGGCCGGGCGGGAGCCATGACAACGCAACAGACTCGCTGTGCCGCGGGGGGCGCCCGCGGCGGGGCTCCGCCTGAGGAGCTGCCTCCTCACGCTCTCGCCACGGACCCGCCCGGCCCGTGACAGGGCGAGCGCCTCGGGCAGGTGTCTCCCGGGACGGGCGGGTGGGCGGCTAGGGGGGCGAACCCCTGCGCCTCCCGAGGTGGGCAGCGCACCCTTCCCTCGGGGTCAGCGGGGAGGAGGCGGCCGAGAGCGCACACAGCGCCTCCGGCCCAACGGCAGCGTCCAGCCGCGGCCCCCCGGCCCCCCGGCCCCGCCGCCGCCCCGGTGCCGCTCCGGCCACCGCTCCCGCGGCCCCTCCTGAGCAGCGGCGGTGGCCCTACCGCGCATGCTCGGCGCGGGCGCCATTTTGG